>JAHIAM010001433.1:0-51810 GCA_021605205.1 Aegilops longissima
ACAATTTTCTCTAGGAACACATATGAAAACATAGGGAAGCAACACGTGAGCTATTGATCTACAACATAATTTGCAAAATACTACCAGGACTAAGTTCATGATAAATTAAAGTTCAATTAATCATATTGCTTAGAACTCCCACTTAGAAAAATATCCCTTCAATTCTCTAAGTGATTGCGTGATCCATATCAACTACACCATGACCGATCATCACGTGTGATGGAGTAGTTTCAATGGTGAACATCAATATGTTGATCATATCTACTATATGATTCACGCTCGACCTTCGGTCTCCGTGTTCGAGTCATATCTTATATGCATAGCTAAGTCAAGTATAACCTGAGTATTCTGCGTGTGCAGCTGTTTTGCACCCGTTGTATTTGAGCGTAGAGCCTATCACCCGATCATCACGTGGTGTCTCAGCACGAAGAACTTTCATAGCGGTGCATACTCGGGAGAACACTTCTTGATAATTTAGTAAGGGATCATCTTATAATGCTACCGTCAATCAAAGCAAAATAAGATGCATAAAGGATTAACATCACATGCAATCAATATAAGTGATATGATATGGCCATCATCATCTTGTGCTTGTGATCTCCATCTCGAGAAGCTTACCAAATCATGATCACCATCGTCACGGTAGCGACACCTTGATCTCCATCGTAGCATCGTTGTCGTCTACGCCAACTATTGCTTCTCGACTATCGCTACTCCTTAGTGATAAAGTAAAGCAATTACATGGCGTTGCATTTCATACAATAAGCGACAACCATATGGCTCCTGCCGATTGCCGATAACTTCGGTTACAAAACATGATCATCTCATACAATAAAATATAGCATCACGTCTTGACCATATCACATCACAACATGCCTGCAAAAACAAGTTAGGCGTCCTCTACTTTGTTGTTGCAAGTTTTACGTGGCTGCTACGGGCTGAGCAAGAACCGTTCTTACCTACGCATCAAAACCTAGCGATACTTCGTCAAATAGACTCCGTTTAACCTTCTCAAGGACCGGGCGTAGCCGCACTCCAGTTCAACTAAAGTGAGAGAGCAGAGACACCGCCGGTCACCTTTAAGCAGCGAGTGCTCACAGCGGTGAAACCAGTCTCAGCGTAAGCGTCTGCGTAATGTCGGTCGGGCGCTTCATCTCACAATACCGCTGAACCAAAGTATGACATCTTTGGTAGGTAGTATGACTTATAAGCCCACAACTCACTTGTGTTCTACTCGTGCATATGACATCAACGCATAAAACCAGGCTCGGATGCCACTGTTGGGGAGCGTAGTAATTTCAAAAAATTTCCTACGATCACGCCAAGACCATGGTGATGGCATAGCAGCGAGAGGAAAAGTGTCGTCACGTACCCTCGTGAACCCAAAGCGGAGCGTTATAACAAGCGGTTGATGTGAGTAAATGCGTCTTCACGATCCGACCGATCCAAGCACCGAGCGTCACGGCACCTCCGAGTTCTGCTGCGTTCAGCTCGATGGCGATCCCGGACTCCGATCCAGCAAAGTGTCGGGGATGAGTTCCGTCAGACCTGACGGCGTGGTGGCGATGTTGATGCTCCACCGGCGCGGGGCTTCGCCTAAGCTCATGACGATATGACTTCTCGGGCGCAGGGCCGCTAAGCTCATGACGATATGACGAAGTGGAATATGGTGGAGGGGGCACGCTTGCGGCTGAGAGCGATCCGTAGATCAACTTGTGTGTCTGGGGTGCCCCCCCCCTATATAAAGGATGGAGGAGGAGGAGGCGGCCAAGGCAATAGAGTGCGGCCAGGTGTGGAGTCCTACTAGGACTCCAAGTCCTAATAGAGAGTCCACCAAGAGGGAGGAAGGAGAAGGAAGTGGAGGAGAAGGAAGGTGGCGGCCCCTTTTCCCTAGTCAATTCGGACTAGAGGGAGGGGGCGCAGCAACCTTTTTCCTCTTCCACTAAAGCCCATCAAGGCCCATTACTTCTCCCGTAATCCCGTAACTCCCGGTACTCCGAAAAATACCGAATCATTGGAACCTTTCGAACTCGAATATAGTCGTCCAATATATCGATCTTTACGTCTCGACCATTTGAGACTCCTCGTCATGTCCCCGATCTCATCCGGGACTCGAACTCCTTGGTACATCAAAACTCATAAACTCATAATATAAGCATCGCCGAAACCTTAAGCGTGCGGACCCTACGGGTTCGAGAACTATGTAGACATGACCTAGAACTATTCTCGGTCAATAACCAATAGCGGAACCTGGATGCCCATATTGGTTCCTACATATTCTCTGAAGATCTTTATCGGTCAAACCGCATAACAACATACTTTGTTCCCTTTGTCATCGGTATGTTACTTGCCGAGATTCGATCGTCGGTATCAATACCTAGTTCAATCTAAATCCTTGGCAAGTCTCTTTACTCGTTCGTAATACATCATCTACTTAACTAACTCATTAGTTGCAATGCTTACCAAGGCTTAAGTGATGTGCATTACCGAGAGGGCCAGAGATACCTCTCCGAGCATTGGATGACAAATCCTAATCTCAAAATCGCCAACCCAACATCTGCCTTTGGATACACCTGTAGTACTCCTTTATAATCACCCGATTACGTTGTGGCGTTTGGTAGTACCCAAAGTGTTCCTCCGGTAGCAGGGAGTTGCATAATCTCATAGTCATAGGAACATGTATAAGTCATGAAGGAAGCAATAGCAACATACTAAGCGATGGTGTGCTAAGCTAACGGAATGGGTCATATCAATCAGATCATTCAACTAATGATGTGACCTTGTTAATCAAATAACAACTCCTTGTTCATGGTTAGGAAACATAACCATCTTTGATTAACAAGCTAGTCAATAGAGGCATACTAGTGACATCTTGTTTGTCTATATATTCACACATGTATTATGTTTCGGTTAATACAATTCTAGCATGAATAATAAACATTTATCATGATATAAGGAAATAAATAATAACTTTATTATTGCCTCTAGGGCATATTTCCTTCAATCTACCCATCCACATTTTTCCTCGGATAGCTTCC
Source organism: Aegilops longissima (assembly GCA_021605205.1). Lineage (NCBI taxonomy): Eukaryota > Viridiplantae > Streptophyta > Magnoliopsida > Poales > Poaceae > Aegilops > Aegilops longissima. Next base: position 3,039 of record JAHIAM010001433.1, read on the forward strand.
ACAGGTGCATTCTTACACTAGGATAGTTTCCACTTTCGGTCGCATATTTTGACCAGCCATTGATAGTCACCGATATTCGATCGACCATTATATAGTAATCAAGTCGATCCCATACAAATTGCCTCTGCTCTTAAAAACTGCACCCTTGGTCCACTTGGTTTCGTATACCATTGAACATATCATCGATGGTGACCTTGGTAAGCTTCAAGTCTCATGGCGGTTAGAGTTGGGACCAGCCGGTTGGTTGGCGTACTTGGACAACAACATGTCAAAAGTTGGTTTGATTCGTTTTTGCTGCACTTTAGCCGTTCATCTTCCACTTGCCAACTTAGGACTCTTGGGCAACAAATTTAACTTGAGCATCTTGATGTACACATGCTTGCCCCAGTGTAGGATTCTTGATGGTGATTTTGATCACTCCTTGCCATCGGGTTATTTATCAAGCACAACCTGTCTCCCCAAAACCTTGTTGTCCTCCTTGTCTTTCTGGGCTCACCAACAATGACATTAGCTTTATTAGCAGATTCGGCTACCTCCGGCCGAATGAGTAGCTTTTCCTCCAAATCCATGGTATTCATTGGAAAAGGTTGTTCATCAACTTGCATCTCGAGAAAAATTCAATCGTCCGTCATTAATGGCGATTGTATACATCATCGAAAAACATTGCAATCGTTAGTAGCATGAGAAAAAGAATTATGATACTTGCAATAAGCACGCCGTTTTATCTCTTGAAACTGCGGTGAAGTATGAGATATTCTAATATTATTAGCCTGCAGCAAAGCATCAAATATTCTATCACACTTAGCAATGTTAAAAGTAAACTTCATCTCTGCATCATGATTCTTATGAGTCGGTTTTAGATCATTGCAAGTAAAGGGTTTGGCCTTAGATGGCCAAACAAATTCAGTAGCAAAAATATCACCCTCATCGTCCGAGTGATCACTATCATATTCCACCATATTCATCTTTGGACGATCGGCTTTGTATCTATGCACTTCTTTGAGATCTTTGCTTGGCTTTCTGAGCCAAAGCCCTTTGCAAGACTTGGTTGATATTTAAGAACTCATAACCTTCTAGCTTTTCTCTAATGGGAGTTCTCAAACCACTCAACACTAGGTCTGCCAAATCTCTCTCGGTTATCACCAAACTAAAACACCGGTTTTTTGTTTCTCTGGATCTCTTGATGTAATGAGAGACCGATTAATCATGCTTACATTTAACCGATGTTAGATGTGACAACTTGAGTTCATTGTCACCGCTATAAAAATGATCATGAAATTTCTCCTCTAGTTGTGACCAAACCGAATGGAACCATGTGGTAAAGAAAAAACCATGAAAATGCGGTGCGATTAATGACAAAGGAAATAAACACACTTTCAACTCATTCAATGAGCCTGCCTCACCCAATTGTGCTAAATCTTGACTAACATGCTCCCATGTGGTTTTGTGCCCTATCCATTGAACTTAAAAAAATCTGGAATCTTATATCCCGGAGGGCACTAGATGGCATCAAAGTACTCAAAATGCGGCTTTTGGTAAATCCGATTCGAGGTAACTCGAATCAAAATTCTCTCGAAGCATCTTAGCCATCTCCTCTCTAAGATTAGCTAAACCATCATCCATAGTGGGCGATGAAGCTTGTGGCAATGGCATAGGAGGTAGGGTTACTAGATGTAGGTAGGAATTGTGGCATGTATGTCGACCCATAATTAGGTAGTGGTCAGTGGTTGTAGTTGTAGGTAGGGTTTGGTTGGCGTTGCCACCAGACACTGGCATGCTCATAATAGGGTTGATGGGTGCAGTCAAAATCTGATTTGTTTGGGTAGGATAATAAGCCATCGACGCAGAGGGCGCCGATGCAATAGAGTAAATCCAGATTAGGGTTTTGCACACTAGCAGCTACACCATCATTACCACTAGGCGATTGAGATGTATTCTTGAGCATTAGTATTTTCTATGAAAGTTTGATAGACTAGATTGTTACCATCAGCAATCGACTTTCAATCTCATTGCTTTCGGGAGAAAAGCGATGCCAAAGAGGTTTAACCTGCTCGGCTTGAAGAGGAGGAACTTGATTTCTTCAATCGGAGTGATGTTGCCTGGCGATCCTTCTTGAACTTTGCAAGGAACTCCTGCAAGTCCTTCTCCTCGCGCCTTCTTGTACTCCTCATAGACTTGGCGATGATGGCCGATATCTCATCAAGGCGGGGTTAATGATGTTATCGGCGTCTACCTCAAATGGCTTGGGAAGATGGGACATGGTGGATGATGATGATTGATCTTCGTTCCCCGGTAGTCGCCAAAAGTTTGTTGACACACGAACCGTCCGTGTACCCTCGACACGGGGTGATGCACGCAGCTCACGTCGAAGGAGACCCGGCCGATAACGCGATCGCCAAGGCGAGTCGTGAGCGCTTTTGCGGACCGAAAACCCCACACCCCGGAGGACCCCTTCAGGGATTGCGGCGGCTATGGGCTGCCCTAGGTCGATCGCTTGCCCTAGAGCCTCGAGATTAGCAGCTCTCAAGCACGAAGAACAACGAAGAGCGAGAAGAAAAGCGGTGGAGAGATAAAGCGTAGATGAAAAAAGTAGTATATTGATTTGTTCGATTGTGTGTTGTTCAATCGGCCATCACCCCAATATATATAAGCGGCTGGACTTCCGTACAAGTAAAGGATTCATCTAGGCTTTCCTTACAAGAAATTACATCAATTCACGCCTTAGAGTCCTAGTTCTATTCAAGCTGGGATTGATGCGAATCTGGCCCAACTTCTGTCTTCCTCCTTGCGGCGGGCGCTTGAGCTTGCATATGATCTCCGATCAAGGCGGCCCCAAATATCAAACTTGTGTGCCTCGACGATATGAACAACTCTCATGTTGATTACTTTTCAAATAAGGCCATATTGAATACTTCTCGAGGTCATCTTTACCTTCGGTCGGACTCGGTCCTGCGATGGTATTGGATTATCCGAGTCCGTAGTGAATTTGTAGGCCATATACTATCTCTGATGATGATGACTCCAAAACCAAAGCTTACCGTCTTGATTATCGCATAACTTCTGTTGAACACTTCCTCATCGAGGTCATCTTGATAAACTTTCGGGCACATGTTCGGTTTCACTCGGTTGAGCTCATCCACTCGGATATTAGAGACTTTCACTCGGACCGTCCATTGGACTTTTCACTCGAAAACAATCTTTCCTCGGATGACTATATTTTCACTTTCGGAAAGCAATATCTTACTCGATCGGCAAGTTTTCGTTCGATGGTAATCTTTTCACTTGGAACATTTTCATCACGGAGGACAATTTCACTCGAGATGACTATATTTTATTCGGATAATAATAAGTTCATCCGGTTGACAAACTTCCACTCGACCGGTAATTTTCACTCGGATGATAAGCTTTTCACTCGATCGTTGTTTTTTACTCGAAGTTAAGCTTTCACTTTCGATCGGTAAGTTTTCACTTTCGGACGGCAAGCTTTTCACTCGACCGCAAACATAGCGAGATCTTGATTTGTCTCCTCGGGTCTCCTCTGACCTCGGTTGTGACGAATTATATATGAAAACCGATCGGCTCGGCGAGGCGAAAACTTTCTCGTGTTGAAGTTTTCGATTCAAGGCCTTCTTAAGGGCGAATCGCTCGCTAGCGACCCATCGGGCGGGGTGTACGGTACTTGGCGCCATATTTCCATTCAACCGATCTGCGGTGTATTGCCTCTAACTTTTGCATATGAACTTCGGGTTGAGATGATTTATGTCAAAATCGGTTTCCTCGGCGAGGCGAAGACAATTCCTTTAGAGTGCTCCTCCATCCGAGTCGTCTTGATGGCATGATCGACCGAAAACCACTCGGAATATTGAATTACGCCTTTTCGGAATACAATTTGGCCCCTAAGATGTGGTGGGACGATGATAACCTAAACATCAAAGTTGTTCCACTCGGTGATGTGAAACTTTTCATGCTGAAAACCCTTTCACTCGAAGCCATCTCATTTTCTTTTTATGCCGTGCCAAAATCTGATGTCAACACAACCCAGACATGATGCTTGTTGCTTTGTTACAACAAACTCTGCATCACCCCCTTTATAAGTAGATGGAACCAGATGGTGTTGTTGCGCCCACTCTCCCCTGGAACTGATTATACTTTTTCTTAATCTAATGCCGCTGGTAAAATTAAGCAATGCCACTCTTTGAATTAACTACTGAACTGTTTTAAGAGAATTTCTACATTAATATGAATCAATGCAACCGTTTTACAAATGCTAATGTCCTATACTTTGTTTTCCATAAAGATAAGGTAGATGCTTATTTTGTGGCGCATATTCCATCCTCCTTTATTAGCGATAATTGTTTCATTTTTTGCCTCTGTTAAAACAGGGAATCTATTCAACTTGTTGCTATAGCAAACTTAAATGTCACACCAACTTTGCTTGATTTGATGCAAGCTACTGAAAGCGAGTTGTATTTCCTATTCGTGTTGGTAGATTAGTATTTTATGTTGGTTGTCTCATGAAAGGTTAGTACATGCCTTCATCCACATGATTGTGTAGTGTGCTTTGAGATGATGTGCTACTTGTATTGGTACTATTTTAAATAAATTTTGAATTTAAGCTATTGTATTGCTCTCTTTTCCCATTAAGTAGTGAACAAAAATGGTACCAACCCAGACATGATGCTTGTTGCTTTGTTACAACAAACTCTGCATCACCCCCTTTGTAAGTAGATGGAAGCACATGGTGTTGTTGCGCCCACTCTCCCCTGGAACTGTTTATGCTTTTTGTTAATCTAATGCTGCTGGTAAAATTAAGCAATGCCACTCTCAGAATTAACTACTGAATCTTAGTTCAAAACTGGAACACTTGTTGAGGGATTGGCGGAATTACTATTTTGTGGCGGATGTTTCATCCTCCTTTATTTTGCCGATAATTGATTCCTTTTTGCCTCTGTTAAAACAGGGATATCTATTCAACTTGTTGCTATTCCGACATTTTTAGCATTTCTGAAACACTTATGTTTTAAGAGTGTTTTGTGCAGTTCAACTTGAATGACACGGTGACTTTGCTTAATTTTGGTTGAAGCGCACAAAAGGAGATCATGGATTTTTCATATATGTGTTGGGATTTCTTTCAAGTCCTCCTTGTGAGTTGTTTCAAATCTTGGTCAAGAAAGGTCAGTACCGACTTTCATCCACATGATCTTTGCGGTGTGCTTTGAGATGTTGTCCAACTTGTATTGGTATTGTTTTGGATAAATGTTGAATTGAAGCTATTGAACTTACTGTCTTTTACCATTGAGTGGGCAAAATTGTTCCAACCAGGACATGATGCTTATTTCTTTGTTACAACAAAATCACCATCACCCCTTTATAAGTAGATGGAAGCACATGGTGTTGTTGCACACTCTCCCCTAGAACTGTTTATGCATTTTGTTAATCTAATGCCATTGGTAAAATTAAATGCCACTCTCGAATTAACTATTGAATCTTAGTTCAAAACTGCAACAGTTTTTAGGGATTAGCGGGATTACCATTTTGTGGCCACATGTTTCATCCTCCTTTATTGGCGATGGTGATTCCTTTTTTGCCTCTGTTAAAACAGGGATATCTATTCAATTTGTTGCTATTGTAGACGGTTTCCATATATGTGTTGAAATCTCTTTTAGGTCTTCCTCACGAGTTGTTTCAAATTTTGGTCTTGAAAGGTCGGTGCCGACTTTCCTCGGAATTAACTCTGAATCTTAGTTCAAAGCTGCAACACTTGTTAGGGATCGGCAGGAGTACCATTTACATTAGGATCGTCAGGAGTACATGTTTAAGAAATGTATTGTTCAGATAATGTCTCTGTTATTATATATCAATTCTGAGTGTTTTACAAATGGTATTATCCTGCTTTGTAGTTCTTTCTACATGTTTAACCAAGGTATTGTTAAGATAATGTCTCGGTTAAAATGAATCGATCGCATTGTTTTAGGAATGGTACTTTTACTGCTTTGTCATTCTTTATACATGTTGAAACAAGGCATTGTTAAGATAATATCTCGATTAATATGAATGAATCACTGCGATGGAGGAATTACTACTCTGCTTTGTTTCTCATTAAGATAAGGTAGATCGATAGATGTTTTCTTACGGGAGCACAAGTTATCAACTGTTATTTCTCGATAATTATTTCCTTATACCTATTGTTTCTTAGAGGGATATCAAAATTAAAGCTCGATTTTATGCCGACTTTGATTTTAGTTGAACTGCACAAAAGGAGCCAATGTGTCTAAGGAAGCTGTTGCATTAGTGGGTCGATTGGTTTTACCACTTTGCGAGAAAAGCGATCCTTATTTGCGCTACATTCTGAAAGAATGATCGAGAAGCTTTATAGAGTATTAGTAGGCGCTGGTGACATGACTAGTCTGCGAGACAGCATAGGCAACTCTACAACCGTGGAGTGCCTTTGGGCAAAAAGTGCCCAAACAAGTACAAGAAGCCATGACAGGACTCCAAGTCTGTCAATGTCATTCTAAGCAACAATGATGTGGCATCTAGGTATGTTAATCTGTTTACCGTACTTTCAGTTTGTTAGTCCACCGATTGGTGGGTTGATACCGGGGCCAATATTCATGTGTGTGTTGATGTGTCATAGTTTTCTTGCAGCATATAAATCTGAAATCCACAGGGATGCTCAGCTTGATTTTAGTGGAACTGCACAAAATGTTCAGATGGTTCATGTCCTCCATAATACTTCATAATGCACAATACATTGAATGGTTCTCTAATCATTCGCCGTCACTGTCGGGGAAGCTGATCGTGACCCACGAACACCTATGGGACCTGGCGGACCGGGTCCCTTTTAGTTCGGTGGCGGAGATTACCTGAAAAGAAGCGGATCGGCGATGCACGAGCAATTTACCCAGCAGACTCTCAGGAGAGATAATACTCCCTCTGCTGCTTGTGCGATTATCTTGTGTTCTTGCTAGGGAGCAATGAGAGTTGGGGAGCGTGGCAGAAATTCAAAATTTTCCTCGTGTCACCAAGATCTATCTATGGAGAAACTAGCGAGGGAAGGAGAGTGCATCTACATACCCTTGTAGATCGCTAAGCGGAGCGTTCAAGAAGCGGGGTTGAAGGAGTCGTGCTCGTCGTGATCCAAATCACGGAGATCCTAGTGCGAGCAGACGGCACCTCCGCGTTCAACACACGTACAGCCGGTGGCGTCTCCCATGCCTTGATCCAGCAAGGAGAGAGGAGAGGTTGAGAAGACTCCATCCAGCAGCAGCACAGCGGCGTGGTGGTGGTGGAGGCGTGGCAATCCCGAGGCCGCCAAGCACCAAGGGAGAGGAGGAGGAGGAGGCGGGGCTGCACCAAGAGGAGAGGTTCTCATGTGTGTTGGGCAGCCCAAAACCTCAAGTATATATAGGGGAAAGGGGCTGCGCCCCTTTGGGTTTCCACCCCAAGGGGTGCGGCCAGCCCTAGATGGGACTTGGGGCGGCCAGAGGGAGGAGTGCCTCCCAAGTCAAGTGGAGGCCCTCCCCCTTAGGGTTTCCCCCTCCCATGCGCATGGGCCTTGGGGGGGCTGGTGCCCTTGGCCCATTATGGCTAGGGCGCCCCCTACAGCCCATGCTACTGTATTGGACGTGGTGGAACAATTTCCGGACCTCCGGACCCCTCCGGAATCCTCCGGAACCTTCTGGAAGCTTCCCGGTACAATACCGAAAAAACCCGAACTTTTTCCGGAACCCGAACAACAACTTTCCATATATAAATCTTTACCTCCGGACCATTCCGGAACTCCTCGTGACGTCAGGGATCTCATCAGGGACTCGAACAACATTCGGTAACCACATACAAACTTCCTTTATAACCCTAAGCGTCGCCAGAACCTTAAGTGTGTAGACCCTACGGGTTGGGAACATCTGACATGACCGAGGCGTTCTCGGTCAATAACCAACAGCGGGATCTGGATACCCATGTTGGCTCCCACATGTTCCACGATGATCTCATCGGATGAACCACGATGTCAAGGACTCAATCGATCCGTATACAATTCCCTTTGTCTAGCGGTATTGTACTTGCGAGATTCGATCGTCGGTATCCGATACCTTGTTCAATCTCGTTACCGGCAAGTCTCTTTACTCGTTCCGTAACACATCATCCGTGATCAACCCCTTGGTCACATTGTGCACATATGATGATGTCCTACCGAGTGGGCCAGAGATACCTCTCCGTTTACGGGTGACAAATCCGATCTCGATCCGTGTCAACCCAATGGTCACTTTCGGAGATACCTGTAGTGCACCTTTATAGTCACCCGATTCGTTGTGACGTTTGATACACCAAAGCATTCCCTCGGTATCCGGGGTTGCACGATCTCATGGTCTAAGGAAAAGATACTTGACATTAGAAAAGCTTTAGCATCTGAACTACGATCTTTGTGCTAGGCTTAGGATTGGGTCTTGTCCATCACATCATTCTCCTAATGATGTGATCCGTTATCAATGACATCCAATGTCCATGGTCAGGAAACCGTAACCATCTATTGATCAACGAGCTAGTCAACTAGAGGCTTACTAGGGACATGGTGTTGTCTATGTATCCACACATGTATCTGTTTCCTATCAATACAATTATAGCATGAATAATAAGCGATTATCATGAACAAGGAAATATAATAATAACTAATTTATTATTGCCTCTAGGGCATATTTCCAACAGTCTCCCACTTGCACTAGAGTCAATAATCTAGTTCACATCGCCATGTGATTAACACGATAGGTCACATCGCCATGTGACCAACATCCAAAAGTTTACTAGTGTCTTAAACTAGTTCACATCATCATGTGATTAAGACTCAATGAGTTACGGGGTTTGATCATGTTTTGCTTGTGAGAGAGGTTTTAGTCAGCGGGTGCGAACCTTTCAGATCCGTGTGTACTCATAATTCTCTATGTCATATTGTAAATGCTGCTTTCACGCTCCACTTGGAGCTATTCCAAATGGTTGCTCCACTATCGTATCCGGTTTGCTACTCGAGTCACTTTCGGATAGGTGTTAAAGCTTGCATCGGCGTAACCCTTTCGCCGAACTCTTTATCACCTCCATAATCGAGAAACATGTCCTTATTTACTCCAAGGACAATTTTGACCGCTGTCCAATGATCCATTCTGGATCATTCTTGTACCTCTTGAGTGACTCATGGCAAGGCACACTTCGGTGCGGTACACAGCATAGCATACTATAGAGCCTATGTCTAAAGCATAGGGGCGACCTTCGTCCTTTCTCTCTTTTCTGCCGTGGTGAGCTTTAACTCTTAACTTCATACCTTACATCTCAGGCAAGAACTCCTTCTTTGGTGATCCATCTTGAACACCTTCAAGATCATGTCAAAGTATGTGCTCATTTGAAAGTATTATTAAGCATTTTGATCTATCCTATAGATCTTGATGCTCAATGTTCAAGTAGCTTAATCCAGGTTTTCTATTGAAAACACTTTCAAATAACCCTATATGCTTTCGAGAAATTCTACATCATTTCGATCATCAATATGTCAACAACATATACTCATCAGAAATTCTATAGTGCTCCCACTCACTTCTTTGGAAATACAAGTTTCTCATAAACTTTGTATAAACCCAAAATCTTTGATCATCTCATCAAAGCGCACATTCCAACTCGAGATGCTTACTCCGGTCCTTAGAAGGATCGCTGGAGCTAGCATACCTTTAGCATCCTTAGGATCGACAAAACTTTTCGATTGTATCACATACAACCTTTCCTTACGAAAGCTGGTAAGGAAACTCGTTTTGACATCCATCGCAGATTTCATAAATGCAGCTAATGCTAACATGATTCCGACGGACTTAAGCATCGCTACGGATGAGAAAATCTCATCGTAGTCAACTCCTTGAACTTGTGAAAACTCTTTGCCACAAGTCGAGCTTCATAGAGCGGTGACATTACCGTCCACGTCCGTCTTCTTCTTAAAGATCCATTTATCTCAATGGCTTGCCGATCATCGGGCAAGTCCACCAAAATCCATGCTTTGTTATGATACATGGATCCTATCTCGATTTCATGGCTTCTAACCATTTGTCGAATTTGGGCCCACCATCGCTTCTCCATAGCTCGTGGGTTCATTGTTGTCTAGCAACATGACCTTCAAGACAGGATTCTGTACCACTCGAAGTAATCGCATCCTTGTCACCCTCGAGTGCGGTAGTGACTTGATCCGAAACTTCATGATCACTATCATAGCTTCTACTTCAATTGGTGTAGGTGCCACAGGAACAACTTCACTGTGCCTGCTACACACTAGTTGAAGTGATGGTTCAATAACCTCATCAAGTCTCCACCATCCTCCCACTCAACTTTTGAGACGAACTTTTCCTCGAGAAAGGACCCGATTCAAGAAACAATCCCTATTGCTTTCGGATCTGAATTAGGAGGTATACCCAACTGTTTTGGGTGTCCTATGAAGATGCATTTTATCCGCTTTGGGTTCGAGCTTATCAACCTGAAACTTTTTCACATAAGCGTCGCAGCCCCAAACCTTTAAGAAATGACAACTTAGGTTTCTCTAAACCATAGTTCATACGGTGTCATCTCAGCGAATTACGTGGTGCCCTATTAAAGTGAGTGCGGTTGTCTCTAATGCCTAACCCATGAGCGATAGTGGTAATTCGATAAGAGACATCATAGTACGCACCATATCCAATAGGGTGCAACTATGATGTTCGGACACACCATCACACTATGGTGTTCGGCGGTATTAATTGTGAAACAATTTGCACAATGTCTTAATTGTGTGCCAAAACTCGTAACTCAGATATTCATCTCTATGATCATATCATAGACATTCTATCCTCTTGTCACGAAGATCTTAAACTTCACTCTGAAATTACTTGAACCATTCAATAATTCAGACTTGTGTTTCATCAAGTAAATATACTCAACATCTACTCGAATCATCGTGAAGTAAGAACATAACGATATTCCTTTGCATGCCTCGGCACTCATTGGACTGCACACATCAAAATGTGTTACTTCCAACAAGTTGCTATCTTGTTCCATCTTCTTTGAAACCGAGGCTTTTGGTCATCTTGCCCATGTGGTATGATTTGCATATCTCAAGTGATTCAAAATCAAGTGAGTCCAAGCGATCCATCTGCATGGAGTTTCTTCATGCGTATACACCAATAGACATGGTTAGCATGTCTCAAACTTTTCAAAAGCGAGTGAGTCAAAGATCCATCAACATGGAGCTTCTTCATGCGTTTATACCAATATGACTTACATGGCGATTGCCACAAGTAAGTGGTACTATCATTACTATCTTATACTTTTGGCATGAAAATGTGTATCACTACGATCGAGATTCAATAAACCATTTATTTAGGTGCAAGACCATTGAAGGTATTATTCAAATAAATAGAGTAACCATTATTCTCCTTAAATGAATAACCGTATTGCGATAGACATAATCCAATCATGTCTATGCTCAGCATAAACACCAAATGACAATTATTCTGGTTTAATACTAATCTTGATGGTAGAGGGCGTGCGATGTTTGATCACATCAACCTTGGAAACACTTCCAACACATATCGTCAGCTCACCTTTAGCTAGTCTCCGTTTATTCCGTAGCTTTTATTTGAGTTACTAACACTTAGCAACCGAACGGTATCTAATACCCTGGTGCTACTAGGAGTACTAGTAAAGTACACATTAACATAATGTATATCAATATACTTCTATCGACCTTGCCAGCCTTCTTATCTACCAAGTATCTAGGGTAATTCTGCTCGATGGCTGTTCCCTTATTACGAAGCACTTAGTCTCGGGTTTGGGTTCAACCTTGGGTTTCTTCTTTGGAGCAACAACTGATTTGCCGTTTCATGAAGTATCCCTTCTTGCCCTTGCCCTTCTTGAAACTAGTGGTTTCACCAACCATCAACAATTGATGCTCCTTCTTGATTTCTACTTTCGCGATGTCAAACATCGCGAATACCTCAAGGATCATCATATCTATCCTGATATGTTATAGTTCATCACGAAGCTCTAGCAGCTTGGTGGCAATGACTTTGGAGAAACATCACTATCTCATCGGAAGATCAACTCCCTCGATTCAAGTGATTGTTGTACTCGGACAATCTGAGCACAAGCTCAACGATTGAGCTTTTCTCCCTTAGTTTGCAGGCTAAGAAAATCGTCGGAGGTCTCATACCTCTTGGCGTGAGCACGAGCCTGAAATCCCAATTTCAGCCCTCGAAACATCTCATATGTTCATGACGTTTGAAAGCGTCTTTGGTGCCTCAACTCTAAACCGTTTAAGCTGAACTATCACGTAGTTATCAAAGCGTGTATGTCGATGTTACGCAACATCCACAAGCGGCGTTTGGGGTTCAGCACACTGGCGGTGCATTAAGGACATAAGCTTTCTCTGTCGCATAATCGCTACTTTCAACTTTCAACTATATTTTCTCTAGGAACATATCTAAGCAGTGGAACTAAAGCGCGAGCTTTCGACATAATTTGCAAAGGTCTTTTGACTATGTTCAGGATAATTAAGTTCATCTTATGAACTCCCACTCGAATAGACATCCCTCGGTCATCTAAGTGATTACATGATCCGAATCAACTAGGCGTGTCCGATCATCACGTGAGACGGACTAGTCATCATCGGTGAACATCTTCATGTTGATCGTATCTACTATCGACTCATGCTCGACCTTTCGGTCTCCGTGTTCGAGGCCATGTCTTCACATGCTAGGCTCGTCAAGTTAACCCTAAGTGTTTCTGCGTGTGTAAATCTTGCTTACACCGTTGTATGTGAGCGTAAGAATCCATCACACCGATCATCACGTGGTGCTTAGAAGCGACGAACTGTAGCAGCGGTGCACAGTTAGGGAGAACACTTCTTGAAATTTGTGTAAGGATCATCTTATTTACTACCGTCGTTCTAAGTAAACAAGATGCATAAACATAATAAACATCACATGCAATTATATAGTAGTGACATGATATGGCCAATATCATATTGCTCCTTTGATCTCCATCTTGGGGCTCCATGATCATCATCGTCACCGGCATGACACCATGATCTCCATCATCATGATCTCCATCATCGTGTCTTCATGAAGTTGTCTAGCCAACTATTACTTCTACTACTATGGCTACGGTTAGCAATAAAGTAAAGTAATTACATGGCGTTGTTTAATGACACGCAGGTCATACAATAAATAAAGACAACTCCTATGGCTCCTGCGGTTGTCATACTCATCGACATGCAAGTCGTGAATCCTATTACAAGAACATGATCAATCTCATACATCACATATCATTCATCACATTCTTCTTGGCCATATCACATCACATAGCATACCCTGCAAAAACAAGTTAGGCGTCCTCTAATTGTTGTTTGCATGTTTTACGTGGCTGCTATGGGTTTCTAGCAAACGTTTCTTACCTCATAAAACCACAGCGTGATATGCCAATTGCTATTTACCCTTCATAAGGACCCTTTTCATCGAATCCGTTCCGACTAAAGTGGGAGGCGGCACCCGCTAGCCACCTTATGCACCAAGTGCATGTCGATCGGTGGAACTGTCTCACGTGAAATGCGTGTAAGGTCGGTCCGGGCGCTTCATCCCACAATACCGTCGAAACAAGATTGGACTAGTAGCGGTAAGCATATTGAACATCATCAACGCCCACAACTACTTTGTGTTCTACTCGTGCAAAGAATCTCGCAATAGACCTAGCTCATGATGCCCTTTGTTGGGGAGCGTGGCAGAAATTCAAAATTTTCCTCGTGTCACCAAGATCTATCTATGGAGAAACTAGCAGCGAGGGAAGGAGAGTGCATCTACATACCCTTGTAGATCGCTAAGCGGAGCGTTCAAGAAGCGGGGTTGAAGGAGTCGTACTCGTCGTGATCCAAATCACGGAGATCCTAGTGCGAGCAGACGGCACCTCCGCGTTCAACACACGTACAGCCGGTGGCGTCTCCCATGCCTTGATCCAGCAAGGAGAGAGGAGAGGTTGAGAAGACTCCATCCAGCAGCAGCACAGCGGCGTGGTGGTGGTGGAGGCGTGGCAATCCGCGAGGCCGCCAAGCACCAAGGGAGAGGAGGAGGAGGAGGCGCAGGGCTGCACCAAGAGGAGAGGTTCTCATGTGTTGGGCAGCCCAAAACCTCAAGTATATATAGGGAAAGGGGCTGCGCCCCTTTGGGTTCCACCCCAAGGGGTGCGGCCAGCCCTAGATGGGACTTGGGGGCGGCCAAGAGGGAGGAGTGCCTCCCAAGTCAAGTGGAGGCCCTCCCTTAGGGTTTCCCCCCTCCCATGCGCATGGGCCTTGGGGGGGCTGGTTCCCTTGGCCCATTATGGCTAGGGCGCCCCCTACAGCCCATGCTACTGTATTGGACGTGGTGGAACAATTTCCGGACCTCCGGACCCCTCCGGAATCCTCCGGAACCTTCAGAAGCTTCGGTACAATCCGAAAAAACCCGAACTTTTCCGGAACCCGAACAACAACTTTCCATATATAAATCTTTACCTCCGGACCATTCCGGAACTCCTCGTGACGTCCGGGATCTCATCGGGACTCGAACAACATTCGGTAACCACATACAAACTTCCTTTATAACCCTAAGCGTCATCGAACCTTAAGTGTGTAGACCCTACGGGTTCGGGAGACATCTGAGACATGACCGAGGCGTTCTCGGTCAATAACCAACAGCGGGATCTGGATACCCATGTTGGCTCCACATGTTCCACGATGATCTCATCGGATGAACCACGATGTCAAGGACTCAATCGATCCGTATACAATTCCCTTTGTCTAGCGGTATTGTACTTGCCGAGATTCGATCGTCGGTATCCGATACCTTGTTCAATCTCGTTACCGGCAAGTCTCTTTACTCGTTCCGTAACACATCATCCGTGATCAACCCCTTGGTCACATTGTGCACATATGATGATGTCCTACCGAGTGGGCCAGAGATACCTCTCCGTTTACGGGTGACAAATCCGATCTCGATCCGTGTCAACCCAATGGTCACTTTCGGAGATACCTGTAGTGCACCTTTATAGTCACCCGATTCGTTGTGACGTTTGATACACCAAAGCACTCCTACGGTATCCGGGGTTGCACGATCTCATGGTCTAAGGAAAAGATACTTGACATTAGAAAAGCTTTAGCATCGAACTACGATCTTTGTGCTAGGCTTAGGATTGGGTCTTGTCCATCACATCATTCTCCTAATGATGTGATCCGTTATCAATGACATCCAATGTCCATGGTCAGGAAACCGTAACCATCTATTGATCAACGAGCTAGTCAACTAGAGGCTTACTAGGGACATGGTGTTGTCTATGTATCCACACATGTATTGCTGTTTCCGGTCAATACAATTATAGCATGAATAATAAGCGATTATCATGAACAAGGAAATATAATAATAACTAATTTATTATTGCCTCTAGGGCATATTTCCAACAATGGCTCCAAAGGAACCACGGAGAATCTTAGCGGTCACTAGGCAAACCTTGCAGTGGGGTGCTCACGACTGCCCGTGCACGAGTTCGGGATACTAGGTACCCTACTCTAGTACACCTGCAGGAGGCCCGGGCTGGGCCACACTGCAGTCCCGGCGCTGTTGGGCCGGGCCCAAAGCAGTCTGCCAGACGCAGCCGTGCCTAGATCGCGCGCCGTTACTCGCTCCGGACCCACCCGTCCCCCACGAATAGCCTTGGCGCCGAGCGTGGCGTCGTGGGAGAGATCGTGGGGCTTTCTTTATTGGAAAAGCGGGCGTCCGCCCCCTCTCCCTCCTTATAAGCAGGGGAATCGGGGCAGGTCGCCCACCTACGCCATTGCTGTCACATCTCGAAAACCACCGTCGCTCCCTCCTTCTTCTCTACGGTAGAAGAGGCGGCGCTCCGCCCCTTCATCACCACCAGCGCCATCAGCGCGTCAGCCTCCTCCTCCGCCTCCGCCATGGCTCAAAGCCGACAAGGGAAGAGCGTGAAAGTCAGCCGGCGGCAGCGGCTTTCATGGCGCTGCGCAAGGCGGGCTCTTCCCCCCAGCTCGGCGCAAAGGTGGGGATGGCTACTACCTCTTACGGTGGCGGAGGCAGGCGCACCCGTGCGAAGGTACTCTCCGCCGCCGCCGAGTCGAGCCGGCGGGTACCCCTTCTTGGCGCTCTTCTTCTGTGCGGGCTCTGCCCGCCTTCTCTGAGTTCTTCTGCGATGTTATGAACACCTCTGGTTTCGCCTCCTTGATTTCACCGCCAACGCCGTTCACGACCATGGCGGTTTCGCTTTTCTCTGCGAGAACTTTGTCGGAGTCCACCCAAATGTAGCCCTTTTCCGCCACTTCTTCATGCCCGCGTCGAGAGAGAGAGCCACTTGCGGAGGGATTGCTTGGATCTCGGGATCGGCAGAAAGAATCCTATCTGGAAGGAGAGCTCTGCGGCAAGTGGGAAGAGTGGCGAGCAGATTGGTGTTGGATCGTGAGAGAACCGCAGCCCTTCTTTGCCTGCGCCAAACTCCCATAGTGCCGCAGCAGCGGAGCAACTTGGCGCGGAGGATGCTAGGTTGAAGATAGCTGTGACCGGATCCTGCGCCTCGGGCTTGCGGACTCACCGTAAGCGCGGTTGGCGCATGAACTTCCTTCGCCGCCCGCCAGCTCCCTTGCGGGAGAGGAGGAGACCTGCTTGGAGTTCCAAAACCCGGCGGATATCATGAGGTTGCGCCGGGCCTCAATTGGAATTTCACTTGTCTTGGAGTTGGGCGCAATGCTGCTAGAGATGTTCAAGCACGACCCGATCACCCAGTGGTTCATGTTGCGAGAAGTCGTTCCTTTAATGCAACAATTCTTGGCTTGACCGCATCAGCGCCGCATGATGCCCCTGTGCGATTCGCATGGGATCGTTCCAACCTGGGAAGAGCCTTCCGGCGACATCGTGCGGCGGTTCTTGACAGCTCGGAAGAAGTGCTGATCTGCGCCGGCTGGCGAAGCGGCTCACCAGCGACACCACCGGCCCGAGATAGTGCGCATTGCCATAAGGTTGGAGGCGGCAGCGGCTGCTGCCGCTGGCGTGTTGGGTTCACCGTGGAGAGCGAAGGCAGCGGCGGCAAGCCTTGCCGTCGAGAGGAGCTTGCGGCGAGGAGGCGAGCTGAGCCGAGATTGAGCGGCGAGAGTCCGCTGAGGCGCCTCCTCCACACCTTCAGGTAACTTGCGGCGGAGCCCGCAGCCCGCCAAGAAAGCGTCTCCGCAAGGCAGGGAAGTGTGAGGCGGCGAGCAGACCCCAACAACCGCGGCGCCGTGCAGCGCTCCACAGCGGCAAGCTTCTTGCTGCAGTGGGGAAGCGCCCCCCTGCGGCAACAAGCGGCGGGATCCTCTCGAGGCCACCGCTGCCACCCCGCCAAGCGGTCAGAAACCCCTCCTCCGCCCCTTCGCACTTGCCGGGCGCGGCAGGTGATCTCTCCGCGCTCGAGTTCGGCGAGGCGAAGAAGAAGAGTAAGTCTCTATGTTGTGCTTGTATTTCTTGATTTGGTAACCGTCTTGTATCGATTTGCTTCATTACGAACTCTTCCTTTTTGGGGCGGCTGGTGGAAGCGTCGAAGAGAGCCAAGACCCGGTGGTTGTCATCGAAGGCGATCCCCCGTGGCGGCAGAGGCGCGTCTGAGACCCCTTGCGGACCGGCAACCTTCCTCGAGCAGCCCCGGCTGGCCCCGGCGTAAGTATTTGGTTTATTTCTTATGGTTGGGCGTGCGTGAGTGCTTCTTCTTTGTTGATATCTGACTTGTTGGTTTGTGTAGGAAGCGAGCAGCCTCGTCGGGAGGGCTCGGAAGTGCGCCCCGAAATACTATCTGCTTCAACTTCGCCAAGGGAGAAATCCCGGCAAGGGCATTCTCCGGCAAGGGCGCTTCTTCGACAAGGGAGCCTCTCCGAGCAGGGGCAGCGCCAGCGATCCTTGATTGGTTGAGACATGACCACAGATCCCTCATGAGTAATCCTTGCTTGAAAATTCCCCTTGGATTCTTTTCTTCCGTTTTTCTTTTCGAACATCTACTTGTTGTTCTTTCTTTTTGATCGTCGAGATCCATCTGCTTGTGAGCCGATGCTGATTGAGGTTGCGGCGAGGAGGGCGGCGGCAACAGCAGCGCCGCCACCATGGAGGAAGAGGCTGGCGCCGATGGATCTGCCGGCGAGAGGCCGCCAAGGCTGCCGCTGCAAAAGGCTGGCGAGGGTCAGACGATCGCGGCGACCACTGAGGCGCGGGGCGCCCGAGCGCTCGCCGACCGCCGATCCTCCGCCACCGATGCAGCGTCGGGCTCGAAGAGCCCGGTCTGGCGCCCTATCCCGAAGGCGGCGATGGTATCTTCATCAATCTCCCTGGGCGTCGAGCTCGAGGCGCCGGTCGAAGGAGACCTTGACGGAGAGCTGCTTCGCCTCCGCTGGGTTGGCGTTGGTTGACCGTAAGCAGCAGCAGTGGCGAGTCGAGGAGGAGCAGCTGCTTGAAGAAGGCTGTTGTCGGCTCTGGCGCCCGACAAGCCAAGTTGGAGTCAGGGAGGCACTTGTCGGCGGCGGGAGGCGGAACATGGAGAAGCGAGGAAAGAGCTCGGGCGTAATCAAGAAACTCTCGGGAACATAGCGAGGAAGGCGGGAGCTACTAAGCTGAAAAGCGCACAGCCTTCATCCTTGAGAAGGCTGAGTCGAGAAGCAGCAAAGGCTTGCGGCGAAGCTATCTGCGCAGAAAAGCGGTGGCGCGTTGAAGATCAACCTTGACAGCTATGAGGAAGAGCTTGCAGCGCAGCAATCACTTGGCGGAGCTCTCAAAAGCAAAAAGCTGCCGCAGCTGCGGGCCGCCAAGAAGGAGTTAGAAACAAAAGTGGCATGGTGGAGGCGGTCTGCGAAGAAAGCGGCGAAGAGCTTGCGGTGTTGAAGCCTGGCCGAGAAGGGCGCCTACACTCTTGGCGAGTTGCGAGGCCGTCTCGCTAAGAGGATCAAAAACTTGATGCGCCAAGGACTCCAAAGCAGACCTTGAGCTGGTGACCACCACGATGGAGGCGGCTGGGCGGTGCCAAGAGGCGGGAGGTGGCCTGCTGGAGAAGATCAAGGCCAGCGAGGCTGTTAGCGAGTGCCACGACCGCCAGAGGACACCTTGAGAGAAGGCGTGATGCCTTTGGGCGGAGGTCTTGTGGATCTTCTGCCGCCATTGACAAGGCTGATGGAGCTGGGGATGGTGGATCTTGGGTACTCTACCGGCGGCGCCTTCAACCCAGCGCCAAACTCAGCACTGTACCTCAAGGCGTGGTGGCGGCTCTCCAGCGACTCGGGAAGAGATCCCGAAGCAGCTGGCGAGGAATCGCGCCCGGATCTGCGCGAGAGCCCTCGAAGGTGTTGATGAAGGTGGCCTTCCGCAATCAGGCCTCAACTTGACGGAGTCCTCAAGTCCTTGCCGCCCGGATGCGATGTGGAGGCACTCAAGGCCCTGTAGCACCATTGTGGACAGGGTAAGCAAGATCAAGCGGGTTGATGGCGACCGTGTAGACTAGGCCGTAAATTTATCTTTCCTTGTCCGCTGCTTGATCATGTTGAGAACAATTTATTAGATCTGCGACAAGTTATTTTGTAATATACTCTATCTTAGGCAATGATTGCAATGTTATTTCCTTTACTCGATTCCTTCCTTTGTATGTTTGTGCCCTCGCTTTTCGGGGAACTTGTCGGTATGAGCACCTTTGCCTTATTTGAGTCGCGAACGTCGGACCTTCTTTGGCGGTCTGCCTCAAACAAGCAACCTTGTAGCAACTAGTTGCAGCTCACTTAAGTTGTTGGCGGACTCGAAACAAAATCTGAGTATAAAGTAGCTACGAGTTGGTTCCTCAGCGCTGGAGTTTTCCATACAAAGTACTATCGTTCGAGGAAGATAACTTAAAAATTTAAAAACTGATTGCTCAAACTTTGGCAACTTAGCTTTTACGTATTTTGATTCGGCAAGCGATACTTCCTCGGCGGGCTTGGCGGCCCACACTATTATCTTCTCCTTCCCCTGGTTAACTTGTGCGCGAGGAACCTTCCTTTCTTTGAGAAGAAAGAAGAAAATAAAGTTATGGAGCCTAGTGGCTCGTTATTGCTTACGGGTGTGGATGCTGCACAAATGTCGGATAACTCATGCAAATTGATTATGAAAGCATGAAATTGACAAATTCTTGCGCAACACATAAGCTTCTTGATGCTGCGAGTCTGCGCCCGGCTTTGTACAAAGGATTACATGCAACCGGCAAGACTTGTACAAAAGGTGGTTGCGAAATAGGTTCCGGCAACGCGCCCTATAGGTAAAACTTACGAAGATGCTCAATGTTCGAGAGTTGCTCACGGAATGCCATCTTGGTCTCAAAGCGGACAGCGCCGGAGCCTAGTGACTCGTTTCACCCGATAAGGCCTTCCCACTTTAGGCGTCAACTTGTTGGAATTCTTGGCGGATTGAGCGGCGAAGAACAAGGTCGCCTTCCTCGAAGCTTCGGCACTAACTGCGGCTGTGGTAGCGGCGCAAAGCTTCTTCAATAACGAGCAGCTCGTCAGCGTGACTGAAGGCGATCCTCCTCAAGGAGCAGTAGCGTCATCTTGTCGCAGCTGCTCTTGCTCAACTCATCATAGCGAGCACTCGAGGTGACCCGTATCTGAGTTCCGTGGGGAGAACTGCCTCGCTCCATAGACTAGGCGAAAGGTGTGCGGCGGTGGCTCGATTTGGCGTCGTCTGATCGACCAAGAACCACCGGCAGCTCCTCAATCCAGTTTCTTCCGCACTTGTGCAGCTGTCGAAAGTTACGGTCTTGAGTCCTCGCAGCACTTCAGCGTTTGCCCTCTACCTTGACCGTTGCTTCTCGGATGGGCAGCGAAGCAAAGCATGAACCTTGGCGCCAAGATCTTGGGCGTATTGCATGAAGGTGCGACTTCGTGAATTGTGTGCGTTGTCGGTGATGATCCTGTTAGGAATCCCAAAGCGGCAAACAATTGACTGAAGAACTTATTGCTTGTTGTGTTGTCACCTTCCTCACGCTTCCACTTCCGGCCACTTTGTGAACTTGTCGATTACAGCGTACAAGTACTCAAAGCCCCGATAACTTCGGGGAAAGGGCGAGGATGTCGAGCCCCGACCGAAAATGGCGGGATAAAGGGATCGTCTGGAGAGCTTGAGCTGGCTGGTGTGTCTGCTTGGAATGGGCTTGCGCTTCACACTTGGTTACTTGTGCGATTGCATCTGGAGGGCTGTCGGCGGAAGAAACCTTGCGGAAGCTTTGCGGCAAGTGCTCTTCTTGCCAATGTGGTGACCACATATGCCTCCATGAATCTCTGCCAGCGACTTACATCCATCTTCCGGCAAATACACTTCAATTTCACACCATTGAGTCTTCTTACATGCAGATGTGTTGTCAACAAACTGGTACATACTTATTGTCGGGCTACTCTTTCGGCTTCTTCTTGCTCTTGGGAAGTTCTCTGTCTGAAGGAAATGGACAATCTGTTGTGCCCATCTTTGGAGCTTGTGGCTCGACAACAAGGACTAAAGGCACATCTGCTGTTGCGGGAACATCCGCCCGGCCGGCAGAACCTGCGGCTCGGCGAAGCTTGATGTTCCCGACAAGCTTGCGGAGCAAAACTTGTTGGGGCGTCGCTTCAGCGAAACAAACCACAGGGCTTGTCGGGCGGACTGCTCCTCGGCCTCTTAGTGTTGATCTTGGGGACCTTGGCGGCGGTGGCCGGGTGGCGCTGCGGAAAATAGTCGCCGAAATCAACTTCCTCTTCTTGTTCTGTCCGAGTTGATGGCGTTACAGGTTGGTTGAGTCAGCTTGAGCACGAAATTTCCTGGTTCCACGAGGTAACTTGAGTCTGGCACTTTGACGAGACCATCGGCAATATCATTTTGAGCTCTTGGAACATGTTCCATTTGCAGGCCCTCAAAGTGTTCTTCTAGCTTTCTCACTTCATCAACGTAGGCCTCCATCAACGGACTCTGGAATCTTTGTTCACTTGGCGGACGACGAGCTGCGAGTCACCCCTGACAATGAGTTTCCTGATCCCAAGGTCCCTTTGCTATCCACGAGACCGGCAAGCAAACCTTCATACTCTGCGGTATTGTTTGTTGCTTGCTCCTTGGGAAAGTGCATCTGGACTATGTACTTGAGGTGCTCTCCGGTGGGTGCGATGAGCAACCGCCGACACGGCGCTTGCAGCGAAGGCACCATCAAAGTACATCAGCCACTCTTTACTTGTTTCCTTGGCGGGAATACTCGTCTACGGAATTTCTTCATCTTGCGTTGGCGTCCATTCTGCTATAAACTCTGCCAATGCTACGCTTTGGATAGTTGAAGTGCTTTCAAACTTGAGGCCAAAGCTTGCAGTTCAGTGCCCACTCGACAATCCTGCCCGTTGCCTCGGGTTTTGCAATATCCTCTTCAGCGAAGCGGTAGCATTTGTGATCTCATGTGCTTGGAAGTAATGGCGCAGCTTTCTCGAGAGCCATGAGGAGGCAGCAGTTTACGTACACAGTACCTTGACTTAGCCCCTGCGAAGGGCCGACAAAAGTACCTTTGGCGCTGCCATCCTTTACGCATCTTCTCGCTCGTCTGCGCAGATCCGTCCTTATCGGGACGAGCTTGTCGGTGAAGCCCCTGCTTGTCGCTGGATGCGGCTGCCTCGGTTGCCGGCTCATCATACGCCTCCCTTTCGCTACTAACGCAGCACTAACCACTTGATTGGTTGCCGCTATGTATAGCAGCAACTTCTCTTGTGGCCTAGGTGCGACAAGTATTGGAGTGGAAGGCGGTACCTCTTTAAGTCCTGCGGCGCAGCCTCCGCCAGGAGTCCATTTCATTGGACCTGCCTTTTTCAAAATCTTGAAAAATGGCGAGGCGCTCGCAGAACCTAGAGATAAACCTCTGAGAGCAGCCGCACAACCGGCAAGTCTTCGTACATCCTTGGCGTGCTTTGGTGCTTGATCTGCTCAATGGCCTTGATCTTGTCGGGATTGGCTTCAATTCCCGCTGAGACACGAAGAACTCGAGAAGCTTGCGGAAGGAACTCCAAACACGCACTTCTCGGGGTTGAGCTTGAGGTTGATCTTGCGCAGATTTGCAAGGTCTCATCTAAATCTTGAACGAGTTGCTTTGTCCTTGCTTTTGACCACTATGTCATCCATGTAGGCTTACATTTACGTGCATTTGCGGCTCAAAAGCGTCATGGACCACTCTTGCGAGCGTTGAACCAGCATTCTTTAGCCCAAAGGGCATCCGTATAAAGCGATAAGTGCCACATGGGGTGATGAATGCGGTTTCTCTTCATCCTCTTCTGCCATGAAGATCGATGATATCCTGAGTATGCATCAAGAAATGAAAGAAGATCACATCCAGCCGTGGAGTCAACAATCTGGTCGATGCGTGGCAAGGGAAATGGGTCTTTGGGACAAGCTTTATTAACATCTGTGAAGTCAATACAAAGTCTCCATTTCCCATTAGCCTTGCGTACAACTACTGAGGATTGGCCAACCACGTGGGATGGAGTACTCCTCGACAAGGCCTGCTGCTTCCAACTTCTTGATTTCTTACGCAATGAATTCTTGGCGCTCCTTTGCTGTTTCGACTTTTTGCTTGATGGGCGGCGCATGAGGACAGAAGGCTAGGTGGTGCTCAATTACTCACAGGAACACGGGGATGTCGGATGGTTGCCATGCAAACACGCCGATATTCGCCGCGGAGGAACAACAGCGCGCCTTCCTATTTAGGGTCGAGTGCGATGGTGAAGGTACCACCGGTGCCGTCCTCCATGGCGAGCACCTTCTTGGTCTTGGCGGAGCTGCCATCGTCTTCTTGCACTTGCCGGTGGAGCTCGATGGTGCATCCTCGATGGTAGCGCAGCACTCCGAAGAGTGCGCTTGCGGAGTGGGCATCGAGCTCTTGCGGACTTGGTCTTCTTCTTCCGGGAGCTTGAGGCAAGTGATTTGCTATCTGTCGCGCTGCTGCTTCCCGGTAAATCTTGTCGGCGAGATAAGAGCATCTTTCTTGTCGCCATGAACAGAAAAAGACACTTATCGGGCCTGGCATCTTAAGCAGGTTGTATGCATAATGAGAGGCTGCCATGAGCTTGGCGGCGCTGGGCGGACCAAGTATCCCATTATAAGGCAATGGAAAATCAGCAACATCGAGCGTGACCCTCTCGGTCCACGAAGTTTAGCTCGCTGCCAAATGTTACCGGCGGCGTGATCTTCCCTTCACTTGCTCCTTCCTGGATTGATTCCTTGGAACGTGCCAGTCTCTTCGAGCTCGTTGTCAGGGATTTGAAGCTTCTGGAGCACTGCGGAGGAGATCAGGTTCAAGCCGGCCCCGCCGTCAACTAGCATCTTGGTGACCTTGAGGTTGCGAATAGTTGGTGAGACCAACATCGGCAAGCACCGACCGCGATTATGCGATCGGGTGGTCCTCAATATCAAAGATGATAGGCGTCTTTGGACCACCAGGAGGATTGCGTGACTCTACGGATGGTTACTGCTGCATTAACCTCTCGCATCCATTGCTTGAGTTGGCGGTGTGAGGTATCTGAGAGAGCACCGCCGTCAGCCGAGAAGGACCTCTGTTGCTACGAAACTCCTGCTCATCGGTTCGTCATCCTCCATATCTTCATCGTCATCGTCGTCTTCATCCTTATCGTGGCGCGGGGAAGTCGTCTCCTTGCCGCTGCTTGGCTTTGCCATGGCGTCCTCCCGGACGGGTCGCTTCTTGCTAGCTGCCCTTGCACCTTCTGGGCCTTCTCCTTGTCGCGCCGCTCGTACTCAGCCTTCGCTGTTCAACAAGCTGCTCGACTTTCTTGCAACTCTGGAGGTCGTGGCCCTTGGTGCGGTGAATCTTGCGATCTTGTTTGTTGGAGCTGTCACGCTTGTCGGCGGCGCCACAGTGGCGGTCGGTGTCGGCGGCAACCTCCTTGCGGAACCACCAACCTTGGCCTTCTTGGCGCCACCTCCGTTGCGGACTGCTTTCGACAACTAGTACCTCTTTGCTTTTCTTCTTTACATTGTTCCGCCGCCCGGCTCTTCTTTGCAGGCGGTCTCCTCCTGTCGAGATCCTGCTTCAACATTCTCTCACAGGAGTCTCCTCCCTTCCTCGGCGTGCACTTGTCGTCCAGGCATACAGCTCAGCGTCCTTGACTTTGCACATCGCCATCTCTTCCCTCATCCTGCGGTTACGCGTTACGATGAAGCAGCTGATCACCCATGGCGGGGTGGACATCTAGGATGTTGTAGTGCACTGCGGCTGAATCTCTGGGTGAACTTCGCGAGGACTCTCCTTCCTTCTAGCCGGCGGTGAAGGTCACTCTCTTGGCCATGAGGTTTGTGGCCGCTGTGAAGCGCCCGACAAGCTGATGGCATAGATCTGCCCAAGAGGATATGGAGCTGTCCGGCAAGTGCATGAGCCAAGATCGACATTGGGCTTGAGCACCCGGTGGGAAGTAGTTGGCGAGGATCTTGTCGTCTCATCCCCTGCAGCCTGCACGCGATGGTGTAGATCTTTGAGAACTCCGACGGATCGTCACGCCATCATACTTCTCGCGCGTCGGCTTGAAATTTTCTTGTCGGACCCTTGGACTTGCCGCAGCTCACGAGTGAGCGCGGGGCAACCTACGCGTCTGGCAAGTCACCTAGTTCCTGGCGCATACCCGTCGGCCAGAAGGGCCCAGCGCTGGTCGGATTGGCGCGCGCTTCTCTTGGCGCTTCGATCGAGTTCGGCGTCTTCTTGTGCCGTTCTTGAAGAACTTGGCGCTGATCGCGGCGAGCTCGTGGATCCGATGAAGCGGTGGAGTCGCTGTCGAGGTGGATCCGTCGGTCGGCGATCTTAACCTACGGGCCGGAGAGTGCATGGTGGTTGCACCCCATAGGTTTCGTCGCCACCGGCTCGTGCCTTGTCGTCTCGCCAGCGGCAAGGATGCGATTGGTTGCCCAGCGAATATCGCCGTTAGCAAAGCGATGAGACTACGGATGGTGGCCCTCCATTACGTCGACCTTATGCGCGTTGGAGGTAATCCGAGGCGATTGAGCTTCGCGCCAAAGCTTCGCTTAGAGTGGTGGGCGGCAATGGCGAGCGGTGCGAGGCGGGATATGCTCGGACTTCTAAATATGTTAGAAGGGCGAGTATCCCGTCGAGCGACCGTGCCCACTCGCACCAGCCTATTGATGCGCGAGCTGTTCTTGGCGTCCACAGATTCGCCGGCTCGATCTTGGCCCAGCGAGCGCATGGCGCTGCGAGCACCATGGCGCTGTTGGTCGCGCCTCTTGAGATGGGCAGATGCGTATCCGGACGCCGAGGTTTGCGCAGCCTTGTCCTTGGACTTGGCAGCGTCGTGGGCTCCCTCAAGGGCGCCCGTTCCTCCGCCGGCGTCTTCCCCACCACTTGTCGGCTCCGGTGGTGGTGGGTTTAGGCAGCAGACGGATCTCTTCTTGCCGAAGCCTTCTTCTTCGGTGGCATGTTGATGAAGATGATGAAGATGTTGCTCGTGTGAGCGCGAATCAGGTTCACACAGCCTCGGCGCCCCTACAGCGCGCCAAAGATGTCGGGAAGCTGATCATGACCCACGAACACCTATGGGACCTGGCGGACCGAGTCCCTTTTGGTTCGGTGGGGAGGCGGAATTGCCGAAAAGCGGTCGGCGATGCACACGAGAAGTTTACCCGGCCGGAGCTCTCGGGAGATAATACTCCTCTGCTGCTTATGCGATTATCTTGTGTTCTTGCTAGGGAGCAATGAGAGCTACAAAACCTAGCTTGAGAGTCTCTAGTCTCTAATGAGTCGGATGAGGCGAACCCTTTCTCGTTGCACATGGGCCTCCTTTTATAGGTTCAAAGGGTCAACACGGTGTAGCGTAGATGAGAAACAAATGGAAAAACAGTGGTTGGTACACCGACATGCGATTGTGCTGTGTACTCTACCAAACTCGGCGGCAAGGGACAAAAGCATTAAATGCCGTCACTGTCGCCTAAACGATCTGCTTGAGGGACCGTCGGTGCGCCACCGTTTGCCACGATGGTAAGCTAGTCGGCACCCGCTTATCGCTGCCCTCCGCTGGCTGCACTGACCTCTCGACATCTGCAGCGCATGGAGCGGCCCCATGGCGACACGTTGGTGGATGAGCTGGGCGGAGATGAAGAGGTTGCTGCGCGGCAAGCGCCTTGCAGCGGCTGAATCCTGTCGCTTCGGGAGCTTGTCGCTCACGAACCTTCCGGCAATCTCCTCTTGCGGGGTCTTGTCTTCTGCGTGCCTTGAGTGGCCTTCCGGCAAGCTCCTCTTGCGGGGCCTTGTTCCTTGGTTAAATACTTTGTTCTTGAATGGCTCCAAAGGAACCACGGAGGATCTTGGCGGTCACTAGGCAAACCTTGCCTTGAGGTCTTCTGTTGCCCGTGCGAGTTCGGGATACTAGGGTACCCTACTCTAGTACGACAGTCAGTCTGTGAGCCACGGACTATCGGATGACAAGCGATGACAAACCCTGCCCGTTCCATAATCATAGGCATTACATATTTTGAATGGGAAAAGCTTGTCAAAGTTTAATCATTGATGTTAGCAAGATGACATTAGTTTTATATATTGGAATTGGAAAACCTTTTCTAATTTTGCTCATTGATGTTAGCGGAAGACATGCATTTGATATTTTTAGTGGGACACACTTTGCTGTGACCAACATCGATCGTTTTTCCTATTCTGTCTTGATTGAAGTAAATATTTACTCTCTTTGAGATGCATAGTCACATGAATGTTGACTTATGTAAGGTATTTTAAGAGTTTATTACAGAATGTTGTCTATGTAATGCGGGCCTTGTGAGTTTGATTGCAAAGTTGAGCTTGGAATCTTTGTGGCATGCGGCATCACGCGAGTTGTTCACCATGCCTCCACGAGAATAATGCTTCATATTGTTTTGCATGTTGAGCTAATGCACGTGATTTGCATATTAAGAAGATCATCCTCTTACTTGTTTGTTTACTTAAAGAAGTTCATTGTCTTATGTTTCATTCATAATACGTATGAAAACTTCGGGTAGGTTAGAGGTGAAATCGTATGATCTTCAACCAACTCATCATCTTAGGCGTGATTGGATAAATGCGTTTTCCAACCAAAACCGCTTGCAAAAGCGCAGCTTGTAAATAAAAGCAGATGGTCTCGGGCAAAGCGTTTGGTTGGTCGATTTCGACTAGTAAAATACCTTGGTCTCTCAAATTACCGTGTAACTCGCCAGTTTTCGTTACAGACCTCGGGCCCTCGGTTTCATTATGCCTGTATTTTATGCATTGTTTCCGATGACGAGTAAATTACACTTGTATCTTAATATAGGTGTGAAATAAACCAGAGCTCCCAAGTGTGGCCTTACCGTTTCATGTCGTCTCAGTCTCTCAAAGGTGCTCATAGGTGTCTGATGATCCTGGCTTCCTGAATGAGCAGCGGGCGCTGTATCAGACCATCCGTAGGGCCCGTGAGGCCCTCTCCGTCGTCCTTTGAGTTGTTGCGCTCGTCGTGGCGCCGAGCATTGTCAACATGGTCAAACGACATGAGGATTCAGGAGATGACTTTATTTTATTTGGATGATAGTAGGGACCCACTAGAGCCATAGCCATACGTCATAAGTGCCTCCTTATTATGTACAACTATTTTTTTGCTTCCTCCTGGTTTCACGACATCATGGTCCCACACCATTGTCAACCTATGTAGTCAATAAGAGAGAATTGCACAAGGCTGACGGACAATTTGGGACCAAGCAGCTCGAGCAGTATTTGTGTTTTTGAGGTCGAGCGCTGCGAGTTTTCTTGGCGATGTTTTTCGTTGTTGTTCGAGGAGAGAAGGGTATTAGCTGGCGGGCTGTGGCCCGTCTAGCCCAGGCCAGATATCCAGCCAAGATATTAATTTTTTTCAAGCTGAAAATGGCTAGCCCATCTATACTTTTTTTGAGGAATACCCAGGCAAGGTCAACTTGTTATTCTCCGCCTCGTTGGGCTGCAAATCTTTCCTAGGAGGGATGCATTAGGCTTAACAAGAAAATGGGCTTTAAGAAATAATAAATGGGATGTAATTATAAAAACTGGGCTGTAACTATTAAAAAATGCACCAAACACGTAATTAGTTTATAAAATATTAATTTTGGATTTTGAAAATTTTAATTACATTAATTGTTCTTGCGCAATGTTTAGATTGGATTTTTCACGTAAGACAAATTTATATTGAAATTATATTTAATCCGACTAGAAATTTTAGGATAAAAATATTTGGGATCCCATCAAAATGTGGGAAATTTTATTGAATTCTGTTTTGAGCGTTTGGTTGAAATTATTAATCATTGTACTAGCTAGAAAATGGTGCGTACTTTTAACAAGCGTAAATGGGCTGTAGTAAATTCCATTAGAATTCAAAAATGGGTTGTACATTCTTACAAATCTCAAATGGGCTATAAGTTCTCTGCCACACACTTGTGGGCCTACTAAGTTAATGCGTCCCTAAAAAATATAAGTTGGCCTTATATGCAAGGCTTTATCAACTTATAGTCAAACACGGATCTATAGCAGTGGTGGTTGGATGTCCATCCAACGGATATCGTCTTCTTCTTCAATCTCGGATATTCTAGCTTCACCGCCCAAAAATGATTCCTCCCACGACATCAGGGCGCACCATTTCGGAGGCTGACTGTGGGCCTACTAAGTTGGCAGCGTCTGAGGGCTTTGTCAACTTAGTCAATATAAGCGATTCTAGCTGCGGTGATGGTACAATGTCCACCCAGCCGTCGTGCTTCTTTAACCACTGGTCTTCTTTCTCCGACCTCCCAAAGCAGCGCCCGGTCGTGCTTTGCTCCTACCTCCGTGGTCGGTTGTCTTGCCACGGAGGCCTCCTGACCCCTACTACTCCCACCGTGGCGGGACTGCGGCGACGGCATCCTCACACTGCAGCCGAACCAGTGAACCGTCGTACTCCTCTCTGCATGGGCATCCACTGCCGCGTCTTCCCCGGCTCCGTGTCGTCCCCTTCCTAGGCCTCGCCATCCACCGCCTTGGTGCTCTCAACGCGTCGTGGTCAATGTGGTCAACGACCGACTTCCATCTGAAGAGTATTGTGCGTGGGGAGGCTGATAGCTGGGTCCACGGCCACAGCAAGCAAGTGCCTCCTTATTACGCGGAAAATAATTATTCCTCCACCTGACAGCAGGGACCCACCGGATGGGCCTTTGTATTTCATGAAAAAAGTTTCCCCACTTTGCTGGGACCCCAGCTACATCTTCTACGCAAGGAAGTGTGTCCATATCGGGCAAAAAAAATGATTAGTCCCTTGGTGATGGGACCCACCAGCTATATCTTCGCGCAAGGAAGTGCGTCCATATTCTGAGCAAAAAAATGATTACGCCCCTAAGCTGCTGGGACCCACTGGCTACATCTTCGCTTGCATGAGAAGTGCACGGCGGTCGGGACCCACCTGGTCGAGCGTGCGTGTCGTTGTCATTGCAGTGTGACGTGCTCGTACATCTTGGTCGATCGGTGCGTCTCTGTTTGCGGCGATGAACCATGGCCGTGTAAGGAAGGGGCGCGTGTCGTAGTAAGCGCGCGCGTAGCATGTACGCGTATGTACATCGGCCGGTGCAAAAGTAACTTCTGACCGCGTGCGTACATATGGGCGGGGTCTCGAGCGCCTACTCGGCGCGCTCGTATGGCGGGGCTAATGTACATGGCTGGCATACGCGATCACGGAGAAGCGGCCTTGTGTTCGGCCGGCCCACGGTGGAAACAGGATCTGTTCATCGGGAGAATTGCGGCATACCGCCAAAAGCGGAGAAGCGGACCTCCTACGGTTGAAGCAGGGTCTGTTGATCGGGGAGGGTGTGTCGTACCGCAAAATGGAGAAGCAGACCTCCCTACGGTTGAAGCAGGGTCTGTTGATCGGGAGGGTGTGTCGTACCGCATAAAGCGGAGAAGCGGACTTGTGTTGGAGTGCTATAGTCGGCGAGGTCTGTTCATCGGCGGTGTGGCGTGCCGCCATAAGCGAGGACTCCATGGGATCTTGTTCATCTCCATCGTCATTTGCCTCCACAGACTCTGTTCATCCACCGTCATTGCCTCCACGGGCTCTGTTCATCCACCATCGACCTCCTCCAACCTCCACCTCATTTGTTCATCCACAGGCTCATGTTCATCTAGCCTCCACCGCTCCTCCACAAGCTCTTTGTTCAACTAGCCCTCTCCACGGGGTCTGTTCAACCACCCCTCCACAGACTCTGTTTATCCAGCCCTCCATTAGCTCTTGTTCAACCAGCCCTCCACGGGGTCTTGTTCATCCAGCCCTCCACGAGTCTGTTCATTCACCGGCTCGATCGATCGAGAAGTCTTTGTTCATCCAGTGACAGCGGCCTCTACTACCACGGGGTCTGTTCATCCAACCCCACAGGAGCTGTTCATCAACCCCCCACACACACACACAACAACGCTCCTTTGTTCATCCGAGAGCAGCATCGATCGGCAGATTAGCGGCGATGGCGAAGAATTGCTTAGCCCGATTAACGGCAAAGGATTGATCGATTGCTTGGGTTCGATAAGCGCATACGTAACTGCGGTGCAATCGCTCGCATTCAGTTAGAGCCAAACGCCTCGCTCGGGTTTAGTTAGAGCGCAAAGCCTCGCACACATGCGCGTACGTACGAGAGAAACATGCATTGCTCGACCCCCGACCACCCACCGTAACCGGGAACTCCCCCAATATTTTCCTCGCCCTCGCTTCTACCACGGTTTTCTCCGTCATGGATGGCCCAAAGAATGTCATACAGCTGCGTCTCTGGCCCGCCCAGGATGAAAAACCCATTTTCTGTCATGATTTTTTGTCATAGAAGTAGGAGCCCACCACATCTATGATGATACCGGGTTTTGTCACAATTATCGTCATAGAAGTGTCATAAGTATGACAGAAAAATAATTCGTTCAGCCCAAAATGTCACGGATGTGTCTTTTTTGTAGTGTTTCCACTTCACTTTGAAATTCTTTGAACTTTTCAAATGTTTGGACTTATGTTTCATAAAGTAGATATACCCATATCTGCTCAAATCATCTGTGAAGGTCGAGAAAATAATGATACCCGCCCATGACGTCAAAACTCATCGGACCGCATACATCGGTATGTATTATTTCCAACAAGTCATTGCTCGCTCCATTGTTCCGGAGAAGCGGAGTCTTAGTCATCTTGCCCATGAGGCATGGTTACTTAAGTACCAAGTGATTCATAATCAAGTGATTCCAAAAGCCCATCGGCATGGAGTTTCTTCATCGTTTTACACCAATATGACCTAAATGGCGATTGCCACAAATAAGTTGCACTATCATTATTGAACTTATATCTTTTGGCTTCAATACTATGAATATGTATCACTACTATCGATATTCAACAAAAATAAACCACTTATCGGGGTGCATGACCATAAAGATATTACTCATATAAATAGAACAACCATTATTCTACGATTTAAATGAATAACCGTCTACGCATCAAACAAGATCCGGATATAATGTTCATGCTCAGCGGCACCAAATAACATTATTCAAGTCTAAAACTAATCCGAGAAAGTAGATGTAGAGTAGCGTGCCGACCGCAATCACATCGACTTTGGAACCATTCCACAGCGCATCGTCACCTCGTCCTTAGCCAATCTTTGCTTAATCCATAGCCCTGTTTGAGTTGCAAATATGAGCAGCAGAACCGTATCAAATACCAGAGCTCTGCGAGCATTAGTTAAGTACACATCAATAACATGTATATCAAATATACCTTTCACTTTGCCATCCTTCTTATCCGCCAAATACTTGGGCGGTTCAGCTTCGGTGACCAGTCCCTTGGGTAAAGCACTTTCGGTCTAGAGCTTAGGTCGGACTTGGGCTTCTTCACTTGGCGACAACTTCCTTGCCATTCTTCTTGAAGTTCTCCTTCTTCCTTTTCCCTTCTTCTTGGCTGGTGGTCTTGTTGACCATCAACACTTGATGCTCCTTCTTGATTTCTACCTCCGCAGCTTTTAGCATCGCAAAGAGCTGGGAATTGTCTTATCCATCCCTTGCATATTATAGTTCATCACGAAGCTTTTGTAGCTTGGTGGCGGTGATTGAAGAACTACATCAATGACACTATCATCGGAAGATTAACTCCGGTTGAGTCAAGTGGTTGTGGTACCCGGACATTACGAGTATATGTTCACTATGAGAACTATTCTCCTCCATCTTGCAGCTATAGAACTTATTGGAGACTTCATATCTCTCACTCTGGGCACTTGCTTGAAATATTAACTTCAACTCTGGAACATCTCATATACTCCATGACATTCAAAAGCGTTGTTGAAGTCCGGTTCTAAGCCGTAAAGCATGGCTGCTTGAACTATTGAGTAGTCATCAACACGTGTCGCGGGCATTCACAATGTCTGCGATTCTTTGGTCTTGGTGGTACACCTAGCGGTGCTTCGGGGCGTAATTCTTACGTGCAGCAATGAGGATAATCCTCAAGTTAAGAACCCGATGCGTGTAGTTGCTACCATCATCTTTCAACTTAGCTTTCTCTAGGGCGCATTAAAATTCAACAAAAGCGATGCTTACGGGCCATTTATCTACAACAACATCGACATGCAAAATATTATTAGGTACTAAGTTCATGATAAATTAAAGTTCAATTAATCATATTACTTAGAACTTCCACTTAGACAGACATCCCTCTAATCATCTAAGTGATCACGTGATCCAAATCAACGAAACCATGTCCGATCATCACGTGAGATGGAGTGGTTTTCAATGGTGAACAT
The DNA here is from genome assembly GCA_021605205.1 of Aegilops longissima. NCBI lineage: Eukaryota > Viridiplantae > Streptophyta > Magnoliopsida > Poales > Poaceae > Aegilops > Aegilops longissima. The sequence continues at coordinate 36,878 of JAHIAM010001433.1, forward strand.
CACTATGTTGATCATATCTACTATATGATTCACGCTCGACCTTTCGGTCTCGGTGTTCGAGGCCCTATCTCCATATGCTAGGCTCGTCAAGTTTAACTTGAGTATTATGCGTGTGCAAAAGCGGCTTGCACCCGCTGTATGTGAACATAGAGCTTATCACACCGATCATCATGTGGTGTCTCGACCACGATGGTATGCATAGCAGTGCATACTCGGGAGAACACTTATACCTTTAAATTTAGTGAGATCATCTTATAATGCTACCGCCGAACTAAGCAAAATAAGATGCATAAAGGATAAACATCACATGCGGTCAATATAAGTGATATGATATGGCCATCATCATCTTGTGCCTTTGATCTCCATCTCCAAAGCAACCGTCATGATCACCATCATCACTAGCTTGACACCTTGATCTCCATCGAAGCATCGTTGTCGCCTGCGCCAACTATTGCTATCACGACCATCGCTCCGCTTAGTGATAAAGTAATGCAATTACATGGTGATTGCATTTCATACAATAAGCGACAACCATAAGGCTCACGCCGATTGCCGATAAGCGTTACAAAACATGATCATCTCATACAACAATTTATATATCATCACGTCTTGACCATATCACATCACAACATGCCTGCAAAAACAAGTTAGGCGTCCTCTACTTTGTTGTTGCAAGTTTTACGTGGCTGCTACGGGCTTAGCAAGAACCGTTCTTACCTCGCATCAAAAACCACAACAATTTTTATCAAGTGTGTTGTTTTAACCTTCAAGAAGGACCAGGCGTATACCTCGATTCAACTAAAACTAGAAAAAACACCCACTAGCTACCTATGTGTGAAGCACGTCGGTAGAACCAGATCTCAGCGTAAGCGTCTGGCGTAATGTCGGTCTGGGCGCTTCATCCAACAATACCGCCGAATCAAAGTATGACATCTTTGGTAGCGGTATGACTATTATCACCCACAACTCTTTGTGTTCTACTCGTGCATATAACATCTACGCATAGACCTGGCTCGGATGCCCTTTGTTGGGGCACGCGGTAATTTCAAAAAATTCCTACAAACCGCAAGACCTATCTAGGTGATGCATAGAAAGCGAGAGGAGAGTGTTGTCTCGTACCCTCGTGGGCCAAAGCGGAAGCGTTATGACAACCTTGAGTTGATGTAGTAAATGCGTCTTCATGATCCGACCAATCAGCTCGGTGGCGTCCATGAACTCTAGATCCAGCGAGGTCGAGGAGAGTTCCGTCGACCTGACGGCGTGATAGCGGTGTTGATGAAGTTACCGGCGAGGAAGCCGCTAAGCACTACTAGCGATATGACCGAGGTGGAAATCTGTGGAGGGGCACATGCGGCTAAACAATCAACTTGTGTGTCTATGGGGTGACCCCTCCCGTATATAAAAAGTGGAGGAGGGAGGGCCGGCCCTCTCTATGGCGCGCCAAGGGGAGTCGTACTCCCGATGAGAGTAGGTTTCCCCTTCCCTAGTTGGAGTAGGAGAAGAAGGAAGAGGAGAGGGGAGAGAAGGAAGGGGGCGGCCCCTCCCAAGTCGGATTGGGCTTGGGGGCACCTTGGCGCCTCCTCCTCTCTTCCACCATGGCCCATTAAGGCCCATTAACTCCACAGGGGTTCGGTAACCCCGGTACTCGGAAAAATGCCCGAACCACTCGGAACCTTTCGGTGTCCAAACATAGCCTTCAATATATTAATATTTATGTCTCGACCATTTGAGACTCCTTGTCATGTCGTGATCACATCGGGACTCGAGACAACCTTGGTACATCAAACACATAAACTCATATCTTGATCATCGCCGGAAGTTAAGCGTGCGGACCCTACGAGTTCGAGAACTATGTAGACATGACGAGACTCACTTCGGTCAATAACCAATAAGCGGAACCTAGATGCTCATATTGGTTCCTACATATTCTCTGAAGATCTTTATCGGTCAAACTGCATAACAACATCGCTGTTCCCTTTGTCATCGGTATGTTACTTGCCGAGATTCGATCGTCGGTATCTCAATACCTAGTTCAATCTCGTTCAAAGCAAGTCTCTTTACTCGTTCGTAATGCATCATCCATAACTAACTCATTAGTCACATTGCTTTCAAGGCTTATAGTGATGTGCATTACCGAGAGGGCCGGAGATACCTCTCCGAAACACGGGTGACAAATCCTAATCTCGATCTATGCCAACCCAACAAACACCATCGGAGACACTGTAGAGCATCTTTATAATCACCCGATTACGTTGTGACATTTGATAGCACACTCGGTGTTCCTCGGTATTAGGAGTTGCATAATCTCATAGTCACGAGAACATGTATAAGTCATGAAGAAAGCAATAGCAATAAGCGAAATGATCATAGTGCTAAGCTAACGAGATGGGTCAAGTCAATCACATCATTCTCTAATGATGTGATCCCATTCATCAAATGACAACACATGTCTATGGCTAGGAAACTTAACCATCTTTGATTAACGAGCTAGTCAAAGTAGAGGCATACTAGTGACACTCTGTTTGTCTATGTATTCACACATGTACTAAGTTTCTAGTTAATACAATTCTAGCATGAATAATAAACATCTATCATGATATCTATACACTTATAAAAAATAGAGTTGGTGATGATGGTGTGCCTACCATCTGCAATATAGGCCGTCGATTTATATCGGCGGATAGAATGAAACTATGGCAATTTTGCAAAAAGATGCCACACCCTCTCCACATTTGCAAATAAGGCCTTCTCTTGTTCATCCTTTTCTCCCACAACATAAACTACTCATACAAATGCATCTTGATTTTCCGTGCAGCGCATGGGCATCTTGCTAGTAAGGAAATATAAATAACAACTTTATTATTGCCTCTAGGGCATAATTCCTTGATCTCCCACTTGCTCTAGAGTCAATAATCCAGATTACATTGTAATGATTCTAACACCCATGTATTCTTGGTGCTGATCATGTTTTGCTTTCGTGAGAGAGGCTTAGTCAGCAGTGCGCAACATTCAGATCCGTATGTATCTTGCAAATCTCTATGTCCCCTTCCGACACTTGATGACGAGATGGAATTAAGCGTCTCTTGATGTGCTTGGTTCTCTTGTGAAATCTGGATTCCTTAGCCAAGGCAATTGCTCGATATTGTCACAAAAGATTTTTATTGGACCCGATGCACTAGGTATGACACCTAGATGGGATATGAACTCCTTCATCGAGACTCCTTCATTTCTTTGCTTCCAAAGCAGCTATGTATTCCGCTTCACCGTAGATCCATACGGCCTTTCTGCTTAGAATTGCACCAATGACAGCTCCACCGTTCAATATAAACATGTATTTGTTTTGTGACTTAGAGTCATCTAGATCGATGTCAAAGCTTGCATCGACATAACCTTTTCTGACGAGCTCTTTGTCACCTCCATAAAAAGAAACATATCCTCGGTCCTTTTCGGGTATTTCGGGGATGTTCTTGACCCTGTCCGATGATCCACTCTGGATTACTTTGGTACCTCCTACTATACTTATAGCAAGGAACACATCAGTGCAGGTACACACATTGCATACATGATAGAACCTATGGCTGAAGCATAGGAATGACTTTCATTTTCTCTCTATCTTCTGCGGTGGTGGGGCATTGAGTCTCACTCAACTTCACACCTTGTAACACAGGCAAGAACCCTTTCTTTGGTGATCCATTTTGAACTTCTTCAAAATCTTATCTAGGTATGTGCTTTGTGAAAGTCCAATTAAGTGTCTTGATCTATCTCTATAGATCTTGATGCCCAATATATAAGCAACTTTGAGGTCTTTCATTGAAAAATTCTTATTCAAGTATTCTTTTATGCTATCCGAAATCTTTGTATCATTTCCAATCAGCAATATGTCATCCACATATAATATTAGAAATGCTCTGAGCTCCCTCACTTTCTTGTAAATATAAGCTTCTCCAAAAGTGCATATAAAACCATATTCTTTGATCACACTATCAAAGCGTTTATTCCAACTCGAGAGGCTTGCAGTCCATAAAAGTTGCTGGAGCTTGCACACTTTGTTAGCATCTTTTGGATCGATAAAACCTTACGGTTGCATCATATACAACTCTTCTTCAGAAATCCATTCGAGAATGCAGTTTTCACATCCATTTGCCAATTTTCATCATCATAAAATGCGGCAATTGCTAACATGATTCGAGACGGACTTAAGCATCACTACGGGTGAGAAAGTCTCATCGTAGTCAACTCCTTGAACTTGTCGAAGGCGTTCCGCAACAAGTTGAGCTTTGTAGGCGGTAACATTACCGTCGGCGTCGGTCTTCTTCTTGAAGATCCATTTATTCTCGATGGCTTGCGATCATCGGGCAAGTCAACCAAAGTCCACACTTTGTTTCTCATACATGGATCCCATCTCAGATTTCATGGCCTCAAGCCATTTTGGAATCTGGGCTCATCATCCGCTTCCTCATAGGTCATAGGTTCATTATAGTCTAGTAACATGATGTCGAGCAGGATTACCGTACCACTCAGTGCGGATCTTACTATGGTTGACCTCGAGGTTCAATAGTAACTTGATCGAAGTTTCATGATCACTATCATTAGCTTCCTCACTAATTGGTGTAGGAATCTTTGGAACTAATTTACGTGATGAACTACTTTCCAATTCGGGAGAAAGGTACAATACCTCATCAAGTTCTACTTTCCTCCCTCACTTCTTTGAGAGAAACTCCTTCTCTAGAAAGGATCCATTCTTAACAACGAATATCTTGCCTTCGGATCGTGAAGGTGTACCCAATAGTCTCCTTTGGGTATCCTATGAAGACACATTTCTCCGATTTGGGTTCGAGCTTATCAGGTTGAACCTTTTTCACATAAGCATCGCAGCCCCAAACTTTCGAAGCGACAACTTGGGTTTCTTGCCAAACCCGAGTTCATGAGGTGTCGTTTCAGCGGTTTAGATGGTGCCCTATTTAGCGTGAATGCAGCCGTCTCTAAAGCATAACCCCAAAAGATAGCGGTAAATCGGTAAGAGACATCATATATCGCACCATATCTACTAAAGTCTTGATTCTGAAGTTTGGACACACCATTCTGTTGTGGTGTTCCGGTGGCGTGAGTTCGAAACTATTCCCGTTGTTTCAAATGATGACCAAACTCGTAACTCAAATATTCTCCTCCACGATCGGATCGTAGAAACTTTATTTTCTTGTTACGATGATTTTCCACTTCACTCTGAAATTCTTTGAACTTTTCAAATGTTTTGGACTTATGTTTCATCAAGTAGATATACCCATATCTGCTCAAATCATCTGTGAAGGTCGAGAAAATAGCGATACCATCACGGCGTCAAAACTCATTGGACCGCATACATCGGTATGTATTATTTCCAACAAGTCATTGCTCGCTCCATTGTTCGGAGAGCGAAGTCTTAGTCATCTTGCCCATGAGGCATGGTTACATAAGTATCAAGTGATTCATAATCAAGTGATTCCAAAAGCCCATCGGCATGGAGTTTCTTCATGTGTTTTACACCAATATGACCTAAATGGTAGTGCCCCAAATAAGTTGCACTATCATTATTGAACTTATATCTTTTGGCTTCAATACTATGAATATGTGTATCACTACTATCGAGATTCAACAAAATATACCACTCATCGAGGTGCCACGACCATAACAGATATTACTCATATAAATAGAACAACCATTATTCTCTGATTTAAATGAATAACCGTCTGCATCAAACAAGATCCGGATATAATGTTCATGCTCAGCGGCACCAAATAACAATTATTCAGGTCTAAAACTAATCCCGGAGGTAGATGTAGAGGTAGCGTGTCGACCGCGATCACATCGACTTTGGAGCGATTTCAAGCGCATCGTCACCTCGTCGTTAGCCAATCTTAAGCTTAATCCGTAGCCCTGTTTGAGTTGCAAATATGAGCAGCAGAACCGATTATCAAATACCCAAGCGCTACTACGAGCATTAGTTAAGTACACATCAATAACATGTATATCAAATATACCTTTCACTTTGCCATCCTTCTTATCCGCCAAATACTTGGGGCAGTTCCGCTTCCAGTGACCAGTCCCTTTGGTGTAGAAGCACTCAGTCTCAGGCTTAGGTTCAGACTTGGGCTTCTTCACTTGAGCGACAACTTGCTTGCCATTCTTATTGAAGTTCCCCTTCTTCCATTTGCCCTTCTTCTTGAAACCGGTGGTCTTGTTGACTATCAATACTTGATGCTCCTTCTTGATTTCTACCTCCGCAGCTTTTAGCATCGCGAAGAGCTCGGGAATTGTCTTATCCATCCCTTGCATATTATAGTTCATCACGAAGCTTTTGTAGCTTGGTGGCATTGATTGAGGAACTCTGTCAATGACACTATCATCAGGAAGATTAACTCCCAATTGAGTCAGGTGGTTGTGGTACCCAGACATTCTGAGTATATGTTCACTAACAGAACTATTCTCCTCCATCTTGCAGCTATAGAACTTATTGGAGACTTCATATCTCTCAATCCGGGCATTTGGTTGAAATATCAACTTCAACTCCTGGAACATCTCATATGCTCCATGATGATACCTCTTGAGCACTGCGTTGGTTTTCCCTTGAAGAGGAAAGGGTGATGCGATAAAGCAGCGTAAGTATTTCCCTTAGTTTTGAGAACCAAGGTATCAATCCGTAGGAAGCCACGCATACGAGTCCTACTTGCGTACACAAACAAACAAGAACCTCGCAACCAACAGCGATAAAGGGTTGTCAATCCCTTCACGGTCACTACGAGAGTGAGATCGATAGAGATGATAAGATAATATTTTGGTATTTTTGTGATAAAGATGCAAAGTAAATAAAAGGAAATAGAAAATAATAAAGTATTGGAAGATTAATATGATGGAAAAATAGACCGGGGGCCATAGGTTTCACTAGTGGCTTCTCTCAAGATAGCATAAGTATTTGCGATGGGTAAACAAATTCTTGTCGAGCAATTTATAGAATTGAGCATAGTTATGAGAATATCTAGGTATGATCATGTATATAGGCATCACGTCAGAGACAAGTAGACCGACTCACCTGCATCTACTACTATTACTCCACACATCGACCGCTATCAGCATGCATCTAGAGTATTAAGTTCATGAAGAATGAGTAACACATTAAGAAAGATGACATGATGTAGAGGGATAAACTCATGCAATATGATATAAACCCCATCTTTTTATCCTCGATGGCAACAATACAATCGTGCCTTGCTGCCCCTCATCCTTTGGGAAAGGACACAAGATTGAACCCAAAGCTAAGCACTTATTCCATTGCAAGAAAGATCAATCTAGTAGGCCAAACCAAACTGATAATTTGAAGAAACTTGCAAAGATAACCAATCATACATAAAATAATTCAGATGAGATTCAAATATTGTTCATAGATAATCTTGATCATAAACCCACAATTCATCGGATCTCGACAAACACACACGCAAAAGAAGATTACATCGAATAGATCTCCACAGAGAGGGAGAACATTGTATTGAGATCAAAAAGAGAAGAAGCCATCTAGCTAATAACTATGGACCCGAAGGTCAGGGTAAACTACTCACACTTCATCGGAGGCCTTGGAGATGATGTAGGGCCCCGTGATCAATGCCCCCTCGGTGAAGCTCGAAAAAGGCCAGAGATGGGATCTCGGGTGCGAAAGTTGCAGCGGTGGAATTAGCTTTGGCTCCGGTTTGGTAGTTTGAAGTGCGTGGGTATATATCTGAGGAAGAAATGCGTCGGTGGAGCAGCGATGGGTGGAGGCGGCGCTGGGGGGTAGCGCGCCCCCTACCTCGTGCCCTCTGGTTGATGTCTTGGCGTAGGGTCCAAGTCCTCTGGATCACGTTCGTTCCGAAAATCACATTCCCGAAGGTTTCATTCCGTTTGGACTCCGTTTGATATTATTTTTCTGCGAAACTCTGAAATAGGCAAAAAAAACAACAATTTTGGGCTGGGCCTCCGGTTAATAGGTTTGTCCCAAAAGTAATACAAAAGTGTATAATAAAGACCAATAATGTCCAAAACAGAATATAATATAGCATGAAGCAATCAAAAATTATAGATACGTTGGAGACGTATCAAGCATGCCCAAGCTTAATTCCTGCTCGTCCTCGAGTAGGTAAATGATAAAAACAGAATTTTTGATGCGGAATGCTACTTGGCATGGTTTTAATGTAACCCTCTTAATTGTGGTATGAATATTCAGATCCAAAAGATTCAAGATAAAAGTTTAATATTGACATAAAATAATAATACTTCAAGAATACTAACTAAGCAATTATGTCTTCTCAAAATAACATGGCGAAAGTTCATCCCTACAAAATTATATGGTTTGGTTTATGCTCCATCTTCGTCACACAAAATACTCAAATCATGCACAACCCGGTTTCAAGCCAAGCACTTGTTTCATACTTTAGAATTTTCAAACTCTTTCAACTTTCACGCAATACATGGCGTGAGCCATGGACATAGCACTATATGTGGAATAGAATATGGTGGTTGTGGAGAAGACAAAAAGGAGAAGATAGTCTCACATCAACTAGGCGTATCAAGCGGCTATGGAGATGCCCATTAATAGATATCAATGTGAGGTAGGGATTTCCATACAGCGGATGCACTAGAGCTATAAATGTATGAAAGCTCAACAAAATGCAACTAAGTGGGTGTGCATCCAACTTGCTTGCTCACGAAGACCTAGGGCATTTGAGGAAGCCCGTTGTAGGAATATACAAGCCAAGTTCTAAAACAAAAAATTCCCACTAGTATATGAAAGTGACAAAACAAGAGACTCTCTATTATGAAGAACATGGTGCTACTTTGAAGCACAAGTATGGAAAAGGATAGTAACATTGCCTCTTTTTATTTTATTTTTTTGGGCCTCTTTTTTTTCCTTTTGGCCTTTCTCTTTTTTTGGGACAATGCTCTACGAATGATGATCATCACACTTCTATTCAATTACAACTCAATACTAGAACAAAGTATGACTCTATATGCATGCCTCATTTGTGCAAGGATAGGCAATGATTCATGAGCGACATGTATGAAAGAATTATGGATGGTGGCTTTGCCACAAATACTATATCAACTACATGATCATGCAAGGCAATATGACAATGATGAATGTGTCATGATAAGCGGGCAGTGGAAAGTTGCATGGCAATATATCTCGGAATGGCTATGGAAATGCCATAATAGGTAGGTATGGTGGTTGTTTTGAAGAAAATGTATATGGTGGGTGTAATGCACCGGCAAAATTCTTGTGAGTACTAGAGGCTAGCAATGGTGGAAGGGTGAGAGTCGTATAATCCATGGACTCAACTTTAGTAATAAAGAACTCACATACTTATTGCAAAAAACTACAAGTCATCAAAACCAAGCACTACTGGCGCATGCTCCTAGGGGAGGTTGGTAGGAGTTAACCATGTGGCCCTGACCTCCACACAGGAAGACACTCACAGAACATCTCATGTTTCAAATTTGTTACACAAAGTTTACCATACGTGCATGCTACGGGATTTGCAAAATTCAACACAAGTATTTCTCAATTTCACAACTACTCAACTAGCATGACTCTAATATTAATACCTCCATGTCTCAAAACAATCATAAAGCATCAAACTTTTCTTAGTATTCCACGCACTCATAAGAGAATTTTAATTTCATGATTAAGACAAATTACCATGCTGTTTAGTAAGAATCTCAAAATGATATAAGTGAAGCATGAGAGAACAATAACTTCTATAAAACAAATCTACCGACGTGCTCTAAAAGATATAAGTGAAGTACTAGAGCAAAAACTATATAGCTCAAAAGATATAAGTGAAGCACATAGAGTATTCTAATATATTCCGAATCATGTGTGACTCTCTCAAAAGGTGTGTACAACAAGTATTATTGTGGTAAACTAAAAATCAAAGACTCAAATAATACAAAACGCTCCAAGGAAAACACATATCATGTGATGAATAAAAATATAGCTCCAAGTAAAGTTACCGATGGAAGTAGACGAAAGAGGGGATACCTTCCGGGGCATCCCCAAGCTTTGGCTTTTAGGTGTCCTTCTATTTTCTTGGGGTGCCATGGTCATACCCAAGCTTTGGCTCTTGCCACTCCTTGTTCCATAACCCATCAAATCTTTTACCCAAAACTTGAAAACTTCACAACACAAAACTCAACAGAAAATCTCATAAGCTCCGTTAGCGAAAGAAAACAAAACACCACTTCAAGGTACTATAATGAACTCATTATTTATTTATATTGGTGTTAAACTTACTGTATTACAACTTCCCTATGGTTCATAAACTATTTTACTAGCCATAGAATCATCAAAATAAGCAAACAACACACGAAAAACAGAATGATGCAGTAATAATATGTAACTAACGCAAACTTACGGGCGTGAAAAATTCAAACAAATTAGGAATTTCTAGGTAATTTGTTTATTGATCTACAAAAACAATCAACTAAAATCACGTTCCTGTCATTTATGAAAACTAATCTAGTGCATGCAAAGTTTACATTTTACTGCGAGAATCAAATAACTATTACCGTAGGGTATCCTAACAGTTTCACTTAGCACAAAGCTAATTAAAACACAAAAATGAATCTAACCAGAGGCTAGACATATTAATTATTCCTAAACAGAAGCAAAAGCAAAAAACTAAAATAAAATTGGGTTTGCCTCCCAACAAGCGCTATCGTTTAACGCCCTAAATGGGCATAAAAGCAAGGATAGATCTAGGTGTTGCCATCTTTGGTAGGCAAACCATAAGTGGCTCTCACGATAGATTCATATGGTAATTTTATTTTATTTCTAGGAAAGTGTTCCATGGATTTCCTTAGCGGAAATTGGAATCTAATATTTCCTTCCTTCATATCAATAATTGCACCAATCGTTCTAAGAAAAGGTCTACCAAGAATAAGCTGGACATGAAGGATTGCAATCTATGTCAAAACGATAAAATCTACGGGCACATAATTCCTATTTGCAACAATAAGAACATCATTGATTCTTCCATAGGTTTTTAATAGTGGAATCCATAAAGTGCAAATTTAAAAGCAATCATCAAGTTCATGGAAACCTAGCAAACCGCACAAGGTTTTGAATCGATGAAACACAAGCACCCAAATCACACAAGCATAACACTCATGATCTTTAATTTTAATTTTAATAGTAGGTTCCCACTCATCATAAATCTTTCTAGGGATAGAGACTTCCAACTCAAGTTTTTCTTCATAAGATTGCATCAAAGCATCAGCGATATGTTTAGTAAAAGCCTTATTTTGACTATAAGCATGCGGAGAATTTATACAGATTGCAACAAGGAAATACAATCTATTAAAGAGCAATTATCATAATTAAATTCCTTGAAATCCAAAGTAGTGGGTTCATTTATATCTAAATTTTTAACTTCTTCAATCCCACTTCTACCAATTTTTGCATCAAGATCTAAAAACTACGAATTTTTGGAACATCTTCTTGGTAAAGGTAACTCATCTTTAGTCCCATCATTATCAAGTTTCATATTGCAAAACAAAGATTTAATAGGGGGAACATCAATAACTTTTAGATCTTCATCTTTATTCTCATAGAAATTAGAAGAACACGCTTTCATAAAGCAATCTTTCTTAGCATGCATTCTAGCGGTTAGTTCTTTGCACTCATCAATGGAAATTCTCATGGCTTTGAGAGACTCATTGATATCATGCTTAGGTGGAATAGATCTAAGTTTCAAGGAATCAACATCAAGAGAAATTCTATCAACGTTCCTAGCCAATTCATCAACTTTAAGCAATTTTCTTCAAGCAAAGCATTGAAATTCTTTTGCAATTCATAAAATCTTTAACACTATTCTCAAATTCAGAGGGCATCTTATTAAAATTTCCATAAGAATTGTTGTAGGAATTACCATAATTATTAGAGAATTACTAGGGAGCGACCTAGGATTAAAGTTTCCTCTATCGCGTTGTTACCAAAATTATTCCTACCAACAAAATTCACATCCATAGATTCATTATTATTCTCAATCAAAGTAGACAAAGGCATATCATTAGGATACGAAGAAACACTTTTGTAGCAAATAATTTCATAAGTTCATCCATCTTTCCACTCAAAACATTAATTTCTTCTATCGCATGCACTTTTTATTAGTAGATCTTTAGATTGTGCCATTGAGAATAATTAACCATAATATTATCTAGGAATTTAGTAGCTTCTCTAAAGTGATTTCCATAAAGTGCCCCCCACGGCGAATCTAAAAGATTTCTAGAAGCAAAATTCAATGGGGCATAAAATTTTATATGATCATCCACAAATTCAAACCATGAGTGGGGCAATTATATCATTAATTTCATCCTCTCCCATGCTTCTACTTAACATGTTCATGATCAAGTTGCTTAAAATTCATAATATTGTTTCTAAGAGAGATGATTTTAGCGGGAGGAAAATACTTAGAGATAAAAGCATCTTTGCACTTATTCAGAATCAATACTATTTTTTAGGCAAAGGCGAAAACCACACTTTATACGATCTCTAAGCAAAAGCGTAAATAGCTTCAGTTTAACAATATCATTATCAACATCCCTCTTCTTTTGCATATCACACAAATCAACAAAGCTATTCAGGATGAATTTACACTACAAAAAAATACACTTAGTGATGATACGTGTTTGTCACGGTGAGGTCGCGTTTTGTCATGCATGTACATCCATGGCGATTTTATAGAGAATCAAGATAGTCATACTTGTGCTTTGTCGTGAAGTGTTCCATGACATTACCAAAATTATCATCGCAGTGTCCCTTCCATGATGATAAATCGCGTCTGAAGTGCTTTCGTCAAGGGTGACCGACCGTGGCATCCACCCTAACGAACGTCGTTAAGCTATCGGGTCGGGTTTGGATCGATAACCCGTTAACAACCCGACCAATGGGGATTTTCCACGTGTAAAATCATCATTGGCTGGAAAAACTGCGTCGGCTCATCGTTGGGGCGAGATGCCATCCACTCATTGACGGAAGGCGCCTATGATACATCAACACGTGGCACGATTAGCGAGCCCATTCACGTGAAAAGGCGGCCCGTTTGACTTGGTCAAGGTGGCGGGCGGCCCATGGAAAGCTTTGTTAGCGGCATGTTACGCATATAGCCCATTTATAGCCCGCTAACCCAAGGCCCGTTCGCCCTATCCGAATTAGGCCGGTGGCATCATCTGGGCCACCCAATATGATTCGGCCCGTTTTCGCCGGTCCATGTATGGCCCATGGCGTCTTCGGCCCATATGAGGCCCTATGTAACTCTTGGCCTATTAACGGCCCGTGGTGGCGGCCGTAATGAACGGTGTATCACTTTACACCCATTAACGGCCGTGGTGGCGGCCCGTAATGAATAGTGTATCACTTTATACCCATTAACCCGTTATTCCGTTGGGCGTTTCCAGCCTATGTTATCTTTTCGGCCTTCTGGAGCCCATTTATTCTTGGGCTCATTTCCGTGATTCGTTTACTTACGGCTTTATTCTTGTCATTTACGCTTGTGGGCCAAATTAGAGCCGTGGTTATAATCGGCCCTTTGTGGTCCGATTAATATGTTGGGCCATTTCATAGCGTCATGAAATACGGCCTATTAACGATTACCCATTATGAAGTCGGCCCATGAGCGGACGATTCCAACTCTAGCCGTTTACGGCCATAATCTTGACTTTATTATTGGCCCATGTTATCATCTTGCCGTATAAGGTCCATTGATGATACGGCCCGTAGAAGGCCCATTGTTTCTCGACCGTAGAAGGCCCATTAGTTCTCTGACTGTAGAAGGCCCTTGTTTCTGACCCGTGGGAGGGCGATGTCACTATAGTAAATATTAGCCCATGGTTATTGTAGCCTAGTTTTAAAAATAGGTTATTGCGACCACTAACAAACGCGGAAAAAAAGCGCAATGACTACAAGCAAACAAATTAACAAGACAACAAGGAAATAAATAAGCAAGCAACTTACGCTAGGCTATCATGGCTATCACATATTACATCCACGGGCATCAAAGTTTGCCACCGATTGCAAATAAACAGCAGCGACAAAGAATATACAAAACTAAGAACACTTGAAGGCACTAGGCACGGCAAGCTCGCTAACCCATAAGCGGTGAAGAAGCTGAGTAGACCTCGGTTGTGTCAAGGTAGATGCATCAACACTAGATTTAAGGCATGAAGGTGCCGCGGCAATCCTCGACATCTTCATTGCATCTTTGACTTCAAGTCGGAGCTGGTAAAGCAAGCCTTTCCGCTTTAAGTTGAGACTTAAGAAGTCGAGGCGATTGAAGCGTGATGCGCTGCAGAGGTTGTCTACTTTGGCGGTGAGTAGCTTCAACTCACTGTCTTCATCAGACAAGACCTTGGGTCATCTCGCTGTCCTCAAGATGGTTTTGCTCACTATCTTCCGAAAGTTCTGCACAGGAGTAAGAATCGACTACGAAGAGAAACAAGGAGACACGTACAGGTTTCACAATTATATAAGCAAATAAATGGATCTGTTACGCATAAGGAACATGTTTTACAACTACAATTTGAAGCTGGTAGTTGTTGCAAACATCAATCAGATGTAAACAGCAAAGCAAACAGCGATGGAGGAAATGATGCCTATCCAAATCTATACTAGAACAAAGTTTGAAGGCTTGAGAAGGATGAACTTACATTACATGTTAACACGCTGGACAAAGCCCTTCTCCATGTTGATGGAAGGATAATTCAATAAATTCCCCAAAGAAAATTCTTTATAAGCGTTGCCATTATTCTACATTTTGCAAATAGTAAATATAGATCAAATAATATTGGAAGAAAGCAGAGGATAATGAAGCTTCAGTGCGGTGCATGATACATAATCAAATAGCAATTAATTAAGTACAACATTACAAGGC
>JAHIAM010001434.1:0-33728 GCA_021605205.1 Aegilops longissima
AGTAGTTATTAACATCATTGTAACCCTTTCAGGCAATGCATTAAACAAACAAGTAGATATTTAAGTTAAGGCAAACGGTAATTCTTAACGTAAGTATCAAACACATAGATAGGCAGTCTACAATATGATTAACGGTGTGCCATTATGTAATCAGTAGCAAACTAAATTAAGCCAAGCAACGTAATTGAACAATTTTGCAATAAGTGGCTAACTAAAATTCGAGAAGCGAATGGCGAACTTACGCTAGTTCTTTATGCAGGACACTGCAACTTCTTTTTAAAGCTTACAAGGTTGTACGAAGGAGTCCATGGCATCAATTGCTTGGATCGCATGATCCCAATACTTCTTTCTTCCCACCTTTGCATGGGTAAGTCGAATGGTTAATCTGGTAAGATGGTGCATCCTTGATATGTTATATGAGGGCGTGTAGTCGGACTAGTTGTAGCCAAACACATCACTGGCTTTTATGTATATTTCATGCGATTACTTTTGGCATATCGAGATCTAAGCAATCTACAATAGGATGAAAAGACTGGCATCCTTCACATTATTGGCGAACTCAGTTCATAGAAACAAGCAATTCAACCATTACGTGGGTAAAATCAAAAGCGCCACTGGAATATTTTCACTATCCAATCATACCATAAAGAAGCGCCACCATAGGGGCTGGTATGGTGGCCGCCTCGGTGGCTGGAAAGTGTGCACCTAGTTTGAGTCGTCAGGTTGGCCCAGCTAGTTTTGTTAGTCCCAAGCATGAGCGAGCAATGTAAAAATGAAGAAAAATGTTTCAATTTGGATGGGCCAATAACATAAGTGCAAGGCAGGCCCTATAGCAGGCTCGGCCCAAGCAGGCGCCTCCCATATCGATCGACAGCAGGAAAAATCCCAATTCATTCGCTCCGACCTCGGTCTGGTTCGCTCCTAACCTAGCCTTGTTGGACAGACCGACACAGCACTTCCTCGCGCCCTCGTTGGAGGCGGTGCTGAGCTTCAAGCGAAGCGGAAGGACAAGAAGATGAAGATCCAACCACAGGTGTAGCCTGCGTGGGAGGCAGCGGCGGCAGCAGGCATGGCATCGAGCTTGCAAAGCAGACGATGCATGACTTGCAAGAGTAGCATGCGCAATGAGCAGGTACATCACATCCCTGATTATATCTAATTCAACTCTTCAATTTCTGGCCAATAGTTAAACTGACGGTGTTGTAAAACTGCTTGTATGTAGGGAATCTATGAGAAAATGAAACCAATTTCTACTTATTTTATAACTCCCCAATCAATCTTGAGCATTGAATCGATGTATCTAATCAAGTTTCGGTGCAAACATACAAGCTCATGTTGTTCTTGAGCTGAAGTGTCTAATGAACAGGCTGCTAATGAAGGATTTGATGCAAACATTTTACATGCTCTGGTGATGAACATATAGTGTCTAATGAGGGATCTAATGCAAGCATTTTGCAAGCTCATTGAAGGATTTAGTGTCTAATGATGATCTACTATGTTGAGAGAGACAAATATTTGCGGGCATTGATGACAAGCAAATTATAGTGCATTTTCATAGCTTGAGGAAGCGTCGAGGCCATCTACGAGAAAGTCCCGTATCATGACAACATAGCATAAATACTTTTCTAATCTGTTGTTTGAAACTATTGGCATACTTATGCAGGGATAGATATATTGATATGCAGTTTGTGCCTTGGTTATCGTGCAATTACACTTCAATATTTTCAGCGGAGAACGAATAATTCAAGCAGGTCAGACCATGTTTGTAGTCCTTGTACACCATGTTGCATTTTGTGTTTTTGGTGCTTGCATCATTTAGTGTTTATAATCTGAACTACTTTGGATCATTAGCTGGTTTTCAAAGTGCATGTAGCTTCACATTTCTCAAGTTATGTTGATTTCGGTGCAAGTGCCTTCGTATTTTTTAAGTTAAATATTCACCCTGGTAACTTGAATTAGTGGATCAGCCACTTTGCACACAAATCATACACAAATGCCGTATGAATTAAATGAAATGCAGGGACTTCGCTAGCTCGTTGTATGGGCTCACTGCAGCTCTCTTGCGCTTGGGATGTTCCATGTACAAGTCCATGTTACCACTTGCTTGGATGTGAGGCCTTGTGCTCGCATCCCCTCTATTTTTGACACGGGAAATCAAATAAAGGGTCGACCTTGATGTTGTTAGGGGGAACACAAGGTTTGGTGTGGGGGTGCGATCCCGAGCGGAGGCAAAAATGGATTTGCTTGTTTGGAGAACCCAAAAGAAATGGAAATCGAGTTGCAAGGCGTGTAACTAAGAGAGCGGTGAAAGGTACCAAACATCTGAAATCACAATATTTGGCCTAGTTCGGGGGCGTTTGGGCATGTGCCACTAATTTTACCCAACCTTGAGGGTGATCTTCGTTGGTGGCCCCCATGGTCTTGAGTGGCAGCAGGCGCTAATGGGGGATTGGTGAACAACGGCCTCAAGGGGATGGACATGTGTCTAATGGGGACTGGGAGGCGGCGTCTGAAGGTTTATCTGGAACTTGGTGGGAGACGTCGGTTGGGGCGGCTTTGGTGGCCATGCTGGGGAGGGCGTAGATAGGAGTCCGGTTTGAAGCCCTTCTTTCTCGTGTGGACAGGTAAGGCGGGGGGAAAGAAGGCGGGCAGGCATTCAAATTGGCGGGGGGATTTAGCAATCGGCCAAGGGGCTGGAAAGGATTTTGGGGTTTTGGGGCGCATATTTAATGAAATCGAACTTATTTGGTCTCCTTTTTAGGGTGGGTGGTTCCCTCTCGATGGAACCCCGGGGCATGCTTGTTTAAGGATTCCTTTGGTCCTGAATTGGGCCCAACATTCTTCACATGATAAAAAAACGGGTTGCCTTTAAACAAACTCCACCCGACACGCCTTGGGTGCCTGGCCTACATTTGGAATGCAAGCGTCTTCTTTCATTTGCAAAGAATGTTGATTAATGGGTGCCTTGAATTTGTCAAAGGGAGATACTCCAGTTACTTTTGTAAGTCGTTTGGCAACTTAAAATGAATGTTTTAATTATCAAAAATGTCTTCAAGGCTTATAAAAGTGAAAAAGGGTACAAAATTAATTAAAGGGTTATTTGAAAAAAAAGGGCGGGTCCCATGCTGCTTAGAGTTGGTCACTAATTAGTTATTTGTTGGTGGCCGATTGATTTTGAATTGATGGTGGGCACGTGGGACTCTTCAAGGGGATTTGCATTTCCTATACCGTACTTTTTAAACAAATTCTATGAATGTGAACCCTGGTGGGAAAACTTTTGGATGGACAAACATTGCCACAAAATAGCCCTTGGTAATGTCCTTTTGAAACTTAGATGGGGAAAAAAAATTCCCTTCCGGTTGGTTAAATCTTACAAGACAATTGAAACATCGATATTAATCCAACATGACTTAAATGTTGTTTTGTTCCCCTTGGGGCTACGGTTTCCAACACCTTCACCCCCATTTTGTCCTAAGCCCTCCCCTTTTTCCCTTGCCAAATTTTTCCCACACACCGCCATTGCACCCCAGCCAGCTCCCCCCCCCTTTCACCCTTCGCTAAATAATGCAGCCTTCTAGCCCCCAACCTTTGTTTCCGCCCCTTGATATTAGGTCATTCGAGGATCTCCTCTTTTTACGGAGCCAACCCTTAATTTCTTTTTCATTCGAATGTTTTCTTTAAACAAAGATATATTTTTGGGGTATTTGAAAATCAACCTTCCCAGTTGCTATTAGGTGTCCATAAGGGATTTGATAGGTGGGCCCCTTTTTTTTTTTTTCCTCTCTCTTCTCTTTTGATTCCATTACCCGCTCTTTTACAAAACGATATATCACCATGTTTGAGAATTGATATTCAAATTTATACCTCTCACCATTATCAGGTCACTTTAACCCTTATTTTGATCAACCCTATGTGTCGGTTACCTTCTTTCCCGAAAATATATTAGTCTTCTGGTCATTCCAAGTTTTTAAGCCCCACCCTTAAAAGCTAATCGGACAATTCTCCTTATTTTGTTCTAATTACCCCCACTTTGTTCCATTATTTCTCCGATTGACCTCGCTTTCTCCCCTTCTTCCACTTGAATACTACCTCTCCACCCTCGCAGTTTATTTACATTGAGGCACTCCAACGGATTAATTTGTTCTTTATTCGGTCGGTTTAATTTTTTTTACAACCCTAATTCTCCCCTTGCAACCCCAACTCCCTATTGATTTCCCTCTGGTCGGTCA
This sequence comes from Aegilops longissima, assembly GCA_021605205.1. Classification (NCBI taxonomy): domain Eukaryota; kingdom Viridiplantae; phylum Streptophyta; class Magnoliopsida; order Poales; family Poaceae; genus Aegilops; species Aegilops longissima. The sequence continues at coordinate 4,230 of JAHIAM010001434.1, forward strand.
TCGGCCTCTCGCCTTTCCCGGCCTTCCTCCCCTTTTTTCTTTTTTCTCTTTAATTATTATTCCTACAAAACTAACACCATGTTTGGAATGGAACAAATTTACCCCAAATTAAAGTCTCCTCAAGGGGCCCACTTCATGAAACAAATTTGGACCCTTACAAATTAAAAATAAGGGCGGGATCAACTCCCCTTAAGCCCCACGCCAATGGCCATACTGTAGCAATTTTGTTTACCCCTTTTTCACAAAGTTTTAATTACCACACCAATTAATGGAAACTGTAATATATTTTTAGTACTATCCCCTTCACTTCTGGTGGGTTCCTTGGCTCTCTCTCTCCTCCTTTGCTTTTACTGCAAACAGGGAATTATGACATGTTGCCTTAATATTCCCCTTCACAAGTCCGGACCATTTCAACTAGCACACTACGGGGGCCCTGCAATGCAATTTGGAATATATAAGTGCATGGGAATTTAACAATAGGAATTATTTGCTGTTGTTGTATTGCACTATTTTTATAAATTAAACCCGCTAATTTGGGTTACATTGAAATTATTTGGTACAAAGGTACATGTGGTTATGGTTTTTTTTTTTATGCTTAGGCATTCAACGAAAACCATACATTTCGTTCATACTCCGCTTTAAATTACGACATCATTAAAATAGCGGTGTGCGTTGGTTTTAAAATGAATGAGCGTTTTTATAATTTAATTTGCGGGGCGGGGGCTTGGATGGAAATTCTGCCGCTCTTGCGTCGACCCTTGACCCGGCTGGAGCGTCTTGGCCTTGTTGACTTTTGTAGCTTCAAGGAACAAAATGTTAACTTTGGGCAGTCAACTGGCAAACTGGCGTTTAAAAAGCGGTCCGGGGATAAGCCCGAGGGGCACCAAAGGGATTGTCGGCGGCGGCGGGCGTTGCGGGGGAAGCCTCTCGGCTGCCATGCGTGCGGGAAGGGCCGAACGCGCGCGGCCGTTGTCGTCCTGAAGGGTTTCTTCGGGGCAAAGTCGGGGGGACCTCGTGGAACCCCGTGGCATCAAGCTCGGCGACAATATGCGGCTCCGAGCCCATCTGTCGAGGACCCAGATTCCAAGTCACATCGATCTAGCCGGTAACACCTCATATCGCTTGCGGCCTCACACCACGGTATTCCACGGGTGTCGCCTTACCATGGCCGGGGCCGTTTGCGTCTTTTGGCTCCACATATATGATAGTGTCGCTAGCATCCATATGACAAAGAACCGGGCCGACATAGCTGGTCGTGAACCCAAAGCGGCGTAACCTATAGGAACAGGGCATACATGAATCACATCGAGCATATCGGTTGTCAGCGTATAAATTCGGGCTGTAACTATGGGCTAACAGGGACTCCGGTATCAGAGGCTGTAGCAGGCTAAGCGGGACTCGAATAACACAGCGTGACATTTCCCGAAGAACGGACATAGGAGACGAAGTGAAACAAATGCCGACCAGATCAAGTGTCCAGCGGTAGTCTTTGAGGCTAGCAGGACTTCAGTGTGAACCAGTACATGTAGCGGACTACTATCGCTTTCGGAAGCTGCGAGACTACATTTCCCCATATGAGAGGCTGCCAAGGATAAACAACTAGTTGGTCGGATCCCACATACCAAGCATTTCAATCATACACACAATATGCTCAATATGTGTAGATACAACATAGCATCACAACATAACTCTCTGACTCAGTATTCATTCATTAGGCTCCGAGGCGAGATAGCCCTAAACATGGGTCTCGTGACCCCTTTCACTTTCGAGCATACAAATTGAAGCACAAGCGGAAGATAATCATGTCTGGTACGGAACAACTATAAATGAAAAAGGCTGAGAAGCGACTATCTACTGAGATCTGCTGAGGGCACAAGATCGTGGCTGAGGTAACAAGCTAAGCGTCCCGAAGTCCATGTGGAACTACTAAGCGAGGCCAGCGTCTCTACGCAAAACATAAAATAAGCAAGCGGGAGTACAATTGTACTCGGCAAGACTTACATCGGAACTAACTACATATGCATCATTATCAAAAGGGGGTGGTGGAGTTTGGTAGCAAGACAAGCCAGCTTTGATTCGGTGGCTATCTGAACTCGGTTGCAAGTAACTCTTTTGAGGTGGCAGCTGCGAGTCCACATATTCACCATATCAATACACCACTATGGACCCGCTCCAGTCTCCCTCTGAGAGCGCCATCCATAGCACTCCACGCTTATCTTGCGCATTTTAGAGTATCCACTTTCACTTGTCTATGATGGTATAGGCAACCCGGAAGTCCTTCTCCGTGGACATGGCTATTCGAATAGATCATATTAAACCCTGCGGGGTGTACTTCTTCACCTACGCTCTCACCACTTACTTGTTTACACGACATATACCGGCAACCTTCAGCGGAAGCCCAGCGTGGAGTGTCGGCCCACGGCCTACCTAACACTCAAGTCCCTAGTCCAGGTTTATCGCTATTAGGGTTCCATCCATGAGCGAGTCGGCGAGGTTTCCCATAACAGCCCGAGCGATGTATGCAGGATTCCAGATACCAAGCGGGCATTAAATTACACGGGCCCACGGTGTATCTAGCATCATAGCCCACCCCTAGGGTTCGGCCGCTCATATGACCTCCAACACATATCCTACAAACACGAAACTAGTTGCAACTCCTGGACAGAGAACAAGGGTGGTTAAGAAGCCGAGAGGGTCCATTCGTTTCGAGACTAATCACGTGGTAATAAACATTTCATGGATCCACAAACCACGAACTCAGTTCACGAGGGCAGTGCTGCAATGAGACAACCCACTGTGTACTCCTACGCAGCCTCTCACCGCTACCTTTACCAAATCGTGTTCACACACACAAGCTCACACACAATAGGACATATTCATAACAATTCCAATTCATTCCCGATGAATCAGACCGACTCAACTCTAAGCGATGGCAGGCATGGCAAACAAGCAAAATGAGTAGAGCTGTGAGGCTCAAACAACTCCTACTCATGCTAGTGGGTTTCATCTAATTCTTTGTGGAATGACGGGTCATCACGAGAGGATAAAGGGTTCAACTACTAAAGCAAGTAACACATGAGTCGTTGTTGTCCTAATGCAGGTAAAATAGAGCGAGGAGCGAGAGAGTGGGATTATATCGGAATGAACAAGGGGTTTTAGCTTTTGCAGCACTACGAAGATAATATAGTTCTTCATGATTGTCATTGAATTCATCGTCGATCACGTGCGTCTCTTGAGAGGGACAATTACCGGCAAACAAGAAGAACACAATCAATGCAATGCACATTCCACATGAATGACATGTCATGATTGAGATCTTTGGATTCACCTAATGCAGCAGATAATCCAAGTTAATTGAAGTGGAATTCAAACAAGAGTTGAACTCCAACTCCAAATGCTAGTTCATAAATTACCTAATCATGATTCATCCTATTCAGTGAAGGTTAACTTGTTCAAACATCCATGATCATGGCATAAACAGATTCTTCATATTTTTCTGATCATTTTTCATATATAAATTATTTAATTTAGAATTACTGATTAAAAGTTATGAATATTTGAAGTTTGGGGTATTTTCGAAATTTCCTGAATTAAATTAAATCCAGAAAATGACTACTTTGCGTCATTTGACGTCGATGTGTGACGTTAACAAGTCAACTGGTAGCCCCAGGTCAAAGCGACCTGTGGGTCCCAGCGATGTCGATGGCAACTATTTAACCAAGATTATTTAGCCTAAGTTAATTCTAACTAAACTGTTTGTGGGGCGGGGCCCACTAGTGACTAACTTCTAACTAACCTAGGTTAATTAGTGTTAAACTAATACTAACTAAAGGTGTCGGGGGTGGCCCAGCGTCGCTGACCCTGGAAGTCAAACCCCAGTCGAGCATGAGTAATTCCATGGCGTTGAGTAGCTTGGCTTGGGAAGGCAGCAGAGGCCTTGGTTTCTAACTCCGAGCGACAAGCAGACGGAGGAAGGGCTCTCTGAGTACGGGACGGCCGCGTCCGGGTGGTGCAAGTAGTTGAGCGTGAGGTCACCCGTCAAAAGCTGACGGCGTGTTTGGCCAGCGGCCAGGCCTCTGGAGTTCAGCCCATGAGCTCTGAGGAGCGGGGAGAACTCCTCCGAGGGGCTTTCAGGACTCATAGGCCACAGTGAAACAGCGATCGCTCAACGAGTGGCAAGGCGTTGGGCAGTGGCGACATGGTTTGTGGCGTCGGCCAAGTGGGTATCGCGGGTGGGCGAAAGCATCGGCAGGGAAGCGGCGAGGGGAGGCTCCGTGATTCCGTGGGTGGTCGGTGGGCTCGGGGATGGCTTGGGCCGAGGCGGATCGGCCGGATCTCGGGCAGAGGCCGCCAAAGATGGCGAGGCGGGTGATGCAGGGCATCCGGGTGGAGGCTCGGTGAGGGGGGGGAGGACAAGCGGCTCGGGCGTGTCGGAGGAGGCTCGGGGATGGCTCGGCTGCGGCTATGGGGAAAGCGGGCGTTGCCCGTTGGTGTGAGGCCGGGACGGAGGAGGAGCGAGGAGGGGGAGGCGAGGGGTCAGGGGTCGGCAGGAATGGGGGTCGCGGTGGGGCGGCCGAGGCAAACTGGTGGCGTGGCGCCCCGCGCCGGGCCCTCCCCTTTGCTGGCGGAAGGGCGGTGGGGAACCCAGCCACGTCTTGGCGGCCGGTGGGCTGCTAGGTGGGCTGGTTTGGGCTGGGTGAGTTTCTCTCTCTCTCTTTTTTTATTTAATTCATTCTTTTGTTTTAGTTTAGTAAAATACTAACTCATTTTATAAAATCCTGAAGATAATTATGTTTTGGAACTAAAGTATACCAAACCACATAAAATGTCCCAGTATTGGACATATATTAATTATATATAAAATATATTTCCAATGCAAATAGTTATTGAATTAATTCAAGGCCCAAAATAAAATGTTTGATCCTCCAAAAATATTGGTTTGAATTTTATTCTTGCCAATATTTTTCAAAACTAAAGGAACATTTCCTTGAAACATTTGAAGCAATTTTTAATGTTGATCATTTATTTTAAATGATTCGAGGCTCTCAATTCCCCAATTCAAATTTAAAAAATTTAGACATGATGCATGGATGCAAGAAAATCAAGCTAGGGCTGATGGGGCTGTGACACCATCAATGCCCCACGTGGATGGTATTTGGCCGTCGGCAAGGGGGAGCGGAGGCCCGGGGCGTCGCGGCATCTTCCCCAAGGCCAGTTCAAGCTTGTCCCAAAGCGCCTTATGTTCTTGAGACTCGGCTGGGTGTCTTCCTCGGAAATTGGAACACTAAGGAAGACCATCGTGATGCGGCATGGCGTATGTTTAGGTCAGGCTAGTTGGAGGTAGCGATGGAGAATCGGAGAGGAAGAGAGGGGATTGTAGCTGGGTAGTGCGGGTTGATTTTAAACTGCGGGCTTCGACATTAAAAGTGGGAGGATTGGGACGGGGGGGCGGGCCTGGTCAAGGCTCGCCTCTGGTGATCCCCGATCGCTGCCGCCTCCCACGCGGCAAGGGTTGCTCGCCGCCTCCCGTCGACTCACCGCTTCTTTGGGGCGACACTGCCGATGGGAAGCGGGGACTCGTGGCGGCACTTAAACACCACGGTTTCAATAGTGGCGTTAACCTTAACGTAAGGTCTTTGTTCCAAAATACCTAGGCTCTTCATTTGTGCAACTTGTCATAAGCAGCTTGTCTCGAATTGAAGAAAAAACTTCCAGTAATATTTGTGCCATATCCGTGACCATGCTGATTTCAAATTTATGCTCACTTTTGGATTTTCTGAAATTTAAGATCCAGGATTGAAACAATATCATAACCCGCATCATGCTTAGTTAGACTTGAATGACATTATATATGCAGAGTAAAAGGATAATCCCTGTACGATTGCATTGCACGATATATTAACTCAACTACTAGGCCTTGCACGTAATGGGCTCAATTACGTGCTCATCCACGGTGTAGTAGTAGTACTAGGCAATGCAGTTGACGGGTGACCTTGACAATGGCGACGAAGAATTGAAGCCGTGCTCAAACACGGTAGAGTAACGTTGTCTAGTTACTAAAGCATCCTCCATTGTTCATCGGTAGTCATTATGGACCAGAGGACATGAGGAAATTTCCTAGGGCTGGAATTCTGGCAGCGGATATTCGACTTGAAGCAACGAGGCTCGGCTGGTTGGGGTTGCCTAATGTCGTACCACGCCCATACCACGAGACACGAGCCAGTTTTTTAAGATCAACACGATCAGAGGTGCAGGCTTTGGTCGCGTTGGGTCCTACCATTCGAGAATCTGAAAGGAACCTTTTAAATTGCGAGCGAATCTATGTGTATTACAATACCACATATTTTCCTTGCAAATACTAATCTCAATGTGGTAATTGATTTATGACGAGTTGTTGAATTAGAGTGAGTTTGTGATATAGTGATCTCAACGTGGATTTCACATTTCATGGTATCCCTAGTAAGTTTTCCATGCATATTCAAATTTAAAAGATGAACAATACGAGTGAAAACTTTGTATGTATCAAAACATATGACCACACACACACACACACACACACACACACACACACACGAGAGAGAGAGAGAGAGAGAGAGAGAGAGCATACAACAACAACAATCCAATAAGTATAGTGCATCTATTTTTCCAAACCATGCATGTATGACCACGAATTCAAAATACTCCTTCTATTCCTAAATACTAGTCTTTTAGAGAGTTCAACAAGTGACTACATATGGAGCAAAATGAGTGAATCTAGACTCTAAAATATGTCTATATACATCCATATGTGCCAGATCCATTTGAAGCCTCTAAAAGACTAATATTTAGGAACGAAAGGAGTAAAATATAGACATCCCATGGTCCTCGGTTCAATATTTAAAATGAACATGAAGCTGAAACATGAATATTAAGTCTATTACTACTGATACATGCAAATGTTGTGTTTAGGAATGGAGCTATGATTGTCGAGGGTCAACCCTCGACCTTAGATAAAAATTGTGGAGCTACATTTAGGGTTGTTTAGATTATATTTGTCCCCACCCTCCCAACCACCGATTGGTTGTGCACCCCACCCACCTCCCGGGAGAATATCATGTGCCCCATACCTTAGATGCTATATGCCGTCTGAGTTGCTTGGAGCTTGTAGATACGAGATATAGCAGCTCACATGATCAATCTTAATATTTTTTGGGAAACCTTGATGAGTTTGAGAATTGCACACAATTTGTACAAAACTACTTAGATGCCCTTTGATCCCATATCCTTGACCTCGAAGCTCGTATCACGTAGCATCTAAGATGAAGGAGGACATCATATTCTCACAATATGTAAGAATATGTGCTACCACACCTTAGATGCTTTTAGTGATACAAGCTCTTGGAGGCGTTGGATTTGTGATCAACACCTCCTCGGTGGTTCGAATGGTTTTTGAGAAAAGCCCCAAAGAGATTGACCCTTGCTTACAAGCACAAAGACTGCTTTCAGGATGCCATTGGATCTCGGATCAGCGACCTCCAAGCTCGATATCACCGTAGCATCAAGCTGCGATAGCACCTTATGTTTTTCTCGCGCGGGAGAGTATGAGGTGCTCCCTTTAGTGAATTCTATGGTGATACGAGTTCACTTTGAGATCTAATGGCCCGCAGTAGGAGGTTTGAATGTTTTTGCAATATCTGGCTGATAGAGTTTAGGAAATGCAGAAAGTACAAGTACTACGCATGTGCCATCTGATCCTTGATCATCGACCTAGATACTCATATCACCGTGCTTGGTAATTAAGCTCTTTGGGAGCACCTAATATGAGCACGAGAAACGTTGGATCGAAGATGCAGCGGCACACATGAGCCTGAATGTTTTATTTGCAAAAAACCTTTGGAGAGTTTGGAAATTCATTATAATTACAAAGACTACTCCCAAGCCATTGGATCTCACTTCAAGCGATTGTAAAAACTCATATCACCATAGTATCTAAGCTCTTGGGTGGATGTGATATTCTATGTTGCTATCATTTTGTCCAGTAAACTTGCAAATCGTGTAACTTCGTGCGTTACTTGTCTATCGTGCATACGTGTCTAACGTGCTGCCAAGTGTTTGTTCAAAAAAAACCATCCTACACTGAAATATCGGAACAACACGGGGGTCCCACTCATTAATCAAATTTGACCTAAAACTAACAAATCTGAAGAAGCGAGATTGAGGCGGCAACCTGGACTACAAAGCGTAAAGTCGATAGCTTGAAAAAAGCGAGCGGTTTGTTGGCTTTGTCCCATAACTTGATTTTATACAATACTTGCGTTGAGTAGAGTAGAGGGGTGCCTCATCCAACACATGCATGACCGTTGTCTCACTTCTTGGTGGGTCCAGTGCTGCGATCTCAATCTCTCTTCTCTCCATCGTCTAACCTTTGCAGGGCACACACGAAGAAGCGGCTAGCTTGCCGTGGTGTTATTACCTAACTAAGCTTGGAAAATAGAAGAATAGCCTAGAACAAAAGGCGTTGTGGCTGGTCCGAGAGGCGGAGCTAACCCATCTATCCTCGTACCCACGTTTGCATGATGAAGCTGTGTGGCTAGTGGTGTGTTTTTTACCGGCTGGCTGGGTCGAGTCGAACCATAGTTCGTACGTACGGTAGTATTTTTTACACACACATTTTTCGCTTCGTGCCAAGATGTGGCACACACCCTACCTTGTGATTTGAGGTCCTCCGGGTGGTGCTGCGTTATATTCTGGCGTGGGACGCCCTACATGCGTTTCTGGGTCCTCCTCGATCGTAGTGCGAAGCAAGTAAATGAGTCGTCAAATCACGAAGACCACCTTTCCGCATGAGTACATGAGTGAAGCACGGTGGCTAGCTAGTTAGGCTAGTTTGACCGTGATTAGCTAGAGCCGCCGCCACATTTATTTTTCACCCCATTTTTTATCTACTTGCCGGCATGTAAATTTAAATATCCACCATGGCGTTGCTACGGTGTTTAGGTGCGGTAGGATTTTTAATTTTTGATTAAGCGAGAAGCAGGCGCGGCAGGATTTTAAATTTTTTGATTAGCCGTGAGGCGGTAGCAGGAGACAATTAGTCCGCGATGACTCCGCTGTAAAACCCACTTGCTCACTGATGTGAGAAGTCGTCGACTGGTGCTTTACCGTGGTGAAAACCAAAAAAGATTCCCGCTCCTCAGCCTTCCGTAGATTGTGTTGCCTTTCAGCATTTTGGCCCCTTTGCTTCCTCTCCCCATTGCTTATACCTGGTGCCATGGCGAGCGCAGGAATCACGCAGTCGGGTGGGCGCTGACTTCGGGAGCTCCATGCCAGGATCACGGAGCTCAGGGCCAGGGCGTGGAGCTCAAGTGAGCTCAAGGAGAGGAGAGGTGCCATGCTCCTCCGATTATGTCGGGGAGTTCACGGAGCTTCAAAAGCGGCGTCCACCAAAAGATGCCCAAAGGGCGTCGGCGGCGTTTCTGCGGCGGGAGATATGATAGGCCGTCGGGGGCCGGCTGGGCGCGGAACGAACCGATCGTGATGAGGTCGGGATCGCCTCCAGCCACTTGGTGAACCAACACCCGCGCATGTGTTGCGGCTCTTGGATGCCTACCGTCTGCTTAGCAGCGATGCCGCTGGTCGGGCTAAGCCCGTTCGACCACCGGTCGACTTCAGCGAGCTGTGGCTTCTTGACCTGGTCTCCTTCTTTACCTATATCTCCGAGGCTGAGCCGTCTCCGCCGCGATGGTGGGGGACTGAAATTTGAGAAAGGAGGGTTGCGAGCTGCCGTCGCCGTTGCCGAGGCGAATCCTTTGAGGGCTCATGTCACCGGAATCCATTACGTGCCATTGGACGCCGTCTCTGACAGAGCTGGCTCCCGTCGACAGGGAGTGGGCCCTGCAGATGATTTACACCACATCACCAGGCGTCGTGCGCCTCGAAGCAGAGGGACTTGATGGTGTTTAGGCGCCCTACGCATGGGCATGTCCATGTCTGGGCGCAACATGACCATTGGATCAAACTTAGATGGTGCGGATCAGATCAACCTTGTAGCACAAAGTGTGTGGGTGTGTTTGGTTGCATTCTCATCTCAATATAGTTGTTTCCTCTTAGTGTATTTTTGTCAACCTACTAGTGTGGACTCCTGCACCCTTCATGCACTCATGAAACACCCAAAAGTGGGTCGAGAAGGGAACTTTTGCTCCCATCCGTGCACCCTTCATACACCTGCCTAACACTATTAGTGCTTCATATGGTTCACGTTTCATGTGTCTTGTAGCACTTGTACTCTCATGCATTTGTGGACCTAGTTACATTAACATTGATCTCACCGTTCATTCTCGTAGGACAGGTCGAAAAAAATAAAAGCGGTACTATGTTACATATAGGAGTAGTTGATATGCGCACAAAGTCATTTGTTATAGTCATATCTTACTACACTAACAACAAGATTGTACTGATGATGTAATATGAACCTGACACATGCCTAGTAGTAGGAGCTTTGTGTATGTTCAAGTGGCTGCCGTGTTTACGCACTCCTCCCGTCGTGAAATTGGAAATGCTTGCTATAATCATTATTTTCTTGAGAATGAAAAGCAGTGGACACGCTCTACGTGCGGATCCTCCTCAGCCATGCACTAAATTACTCACTTTGGCCGGCGTGTGGGACCCGGCCATTTTTGGGTCCACCAGCCATGCACTAAATTACTCCGTAGTAGAGTGACGGTGAACTACCCGATCGAACCACCGCATGTAATGCCCAATGAGCCGTCAAATCACAAAACCCCCTCCTTTCCGGTATGTTGAGATTGAACGGACGAAGCAACCATCATTTCACTCTTCTCTCTCACTTCCTCTCTTGAATAAAACCCCCACTCAACTTCGCTTCTCCCTCATCTAGTTCCTCCTTTCACTCTTCTCTCTCGGCTTCCTCTCTCTGGATGGTGCTTGAACAAACACGACGTGATGTCTATGGCTCTGCCAAAACCGTCGAGGCTCATGAGTGCGAGAGAAAGCATAAACACCCCTTGAGACTACCATGAGACAAGCTCAAAGCCGTCGCCCTTTCAAGCACCCCTCTCCGGGATCCCTCATTAAGCAAGTCCGGTAATGTCTCTTGTTGGCGATCTTTTTCCGATCTTGATCGTGTTTTTCATCTAACATCTTGATCTTAGTCTTTGGTAGTACAACTTTGGGTGATCTTGCATGTGATTTTAATTTATGCCAAATAGCGGTTCTAAATTCCTCTTTTGACCAAAACATGCGAGAGGTTGACACTGATTTCTTATAGATTACTTTCAACTACTCCCTCATCCCAAATTTCTTGTCTTAGATTTGTCTAGATCCGGATGTATCTAATACTAAGGGGACTTGATACATCCGTATCTAGACAAATCTAGACAACAAACAGAGACGGAGACTATTATATAACATCAATGCTACCTTTTAAGAGGGTATATTTGCCTCGGTAACTTGTGTTATGGATATTACATGTAATCCCTCTGCTATCATGCCTTTTGAAGACATGTTCTAGCGTCTTTGCTCACTCATTTAAATGCGTATATGTAGTCATATATGGAGTATAATATCGAAAATCATCTTATATTTACGAGCGGAGGTAGTAATAAAATATGGTTTCTGTTTGAACTAGAACCAGGTTACGTGGTGGAGATTAAGTTCTCAAAGTCATGCCGTGTGAACTGGAAGACCGATGATGAGTTCTCTTTGCTGAACTATCAGGTATTGTTGTGTCCTTGTGCGCCATGTGTACGAACTAGTGTTTTCACCTTAGCATTGTTGTCGGTGTTGCTTGAGGTTGTACTTGACCACAACAATTTCCTGGCTGTGCCTTCGATTCTGAAGGTGTAGGTTCTTGTAAAGCTTCCCAACAAATCGATGCGTCGTGTCTTCATCATCATGTTTATGAGTGGAAAGACCACTCTGTTAGGTTCTCAAGGTTGACAAGATGGTGATGGTGCATGTAGACATCTCACACGAAGTCCATGGCCCTGGTCGAGTTATCACGGGTTCACCCCCGTAGCTCGGTGGCAAGAAATAGTCTGCAGAGTTTAGTTAGTGCAACTTTGCTTGTGCTGTAGTAAGTGCTATTGTTCGATTGCTTGATTTGTGTTTATGAACCTGTATTGTTTATGAGTCTTGCCGCTTTTGGTGTGTAGTCAGTCCTGAGAGCGGTCTATGTTAATGTCTGTCCACTCAATTCGATCTGTATATTTTGAAGTATCGAGATCATATTTTTTGTGAGGACGGTTTATCAATTGTAGTTACACTCCAATATGCATGTGCATTGCAGGGTTTATCGCACCCACCGAGATTCCAGGTCCATGGATGTTCGGTCCATACGATTTGTCACGACCTTTGGACTGCCACTGCTTGTGGGAGTAGGCGGGGCCCACTGCATGCCACGCAGCGTGGATGGACGATCAATCTTACTGTTTAGTACTTCAACATAGTGATTTCCTGGTGAGGATCGCTTCGTGTCACATAAAGTAAATCTTATTGATTCTTTGTCTAAATCTTATTGATTTAATGTCATGTTTTCTTTCTTTTCACTGCAATTTCACGATGCAGGTTTTGCCATGTGACATTCATCACCGAATAAACCGTTTGGTTTGCTCTCTGATGGCTATTTTTGCAGGTTTCACTTCTTATGTAAATGTCGATAACAAAGTCCTTTGTCCATCACTTATATTTCTGGAAAAAATTGGATCGATCTCATGTCACGAGTACAAGCTGAATCCCTATGATGAACAGCAGTTTGGTTTAACAAAAGCATACAATTAGTCCTTCTCGCCTTTAAAAGAAATGAAGAAAAACTGGATCATAGTCACGGATCCTAGTCAAGTTAGAAAGCTGATCATAGCAGACCGAGACCACGATCGTCGGCTGTCTTTTGCACAGATCGATCACGGCAGATTACTCTAGCAACGACAGCATAGCGACTCAGTCTGATCGGTGAGGATTGGGCACCGACCGCGTCGGGATCGATCTGATCCATCGGAGGATGGGGCATCGACACCGACACCTTGCTCGACACAACACTAGCTCTACAAGGAGCACCATCTCCGGCAGCAACATCGGCCAGCTGCACCAACACTTGCACTTGCATACTGCTCCGGCCCGATGCGGTTGCCGTGACACTAGGATGCAGTTAGCACTTCATATACCAAAGTCCTTACAAAAACCGAGCATGTCCACCTTCTTGGTAAGCATTGGCCGCCCAAATTTACGTTCTTTTTCTTTCCATGTTGTTTCACATGATTCAACTGTGTTGATCTAACTGTTTGGGTATGTCTTCTTGTTTGCAAACAGAGAATTCCTAGAAACAACAAAGGGTCGTTCAACAATCGGCGACCCATGCGGAAGTTTCTCTTACCATGCATAGCCTTGGTGTGAATGAACCTGCTCAATATACCGTAAGTACAAAGGATGGTCGCATGATGATTTATGCTAAAGGATGGTCAAGGTTCAAATCTAAATCATATCTTACGTAGGAGGAGATGATGTCAAAATCGAACTTTCTCAGCAAGGAGAGCTGGTCCAAATCAACTTTGAAATTCTTCGTATGGCGACGCATAGCCTTGAACTGATCTATCCTCAGGAGATTTTGATGCAATAATCTGGCATGGTGAAACAAGCGTCCGTATGTGTATAAGTAGTATGACAATATTATTTATCACATGGTATATCATTGATAGAAATTGCAACTCACGATTGCTTTGGTTAGGAAGCTGTCATCCTATTTCATTCCAATAAGCTTGTCGTGCTATATTCAATTTTGTGTATTAGCCTTGCGACAACATCTAAAACCAGCGCCCGTACTGCAAATCGCTTGCAATATGAAAAGCGCTGAGGAATAAAACACATGGGCCCCAAACATGCAGAATTAGGCCTGTAGCCCAAAGTCCAGAACCGTGAGCCTATAGAGTATTATATATTCTCAGCTGAACCCCCATAAAAAAGCTGAACCCCCCATAATGCGATCGTTCGTGCGAGGGAGTATATTTCTCGGCAAAGGTGAGCACATGATATAAAAGATTTGTATATTTCTTTCTGAGAGGAGTATCTCTCGTCCAAAAAATATATTTATGTGTAACTAGTATAACTCCTGTCTTTCTACTTCCTCGCAGCGATATGTGGAGCACCAGCATGCAGGGTCCACGTGCCATATGCACAAATTAGAGTGCAAAACTTCATGGTAGACACACCCGGTCATTAGCGCCATGATAATGCCCAATAGGCCGTCAAATCACAACCCCCTTTTCCAGCTTAGCGGCGGTAAACGGGCCAGACGAAGCTGACAATATATTTCAGGTGAATTAAATCCCCTTCTCCCTCGTCTGCTTGTTGAAAGAAAACCCCTCGGCGGCGTGCATAGGGTTTTCTCGGAGAGCTCAGATGCAATTCTTCATCCATCCCGATAAATCCAAGTCCCTTGGTGCATGAGTAATCCCTAGGATGGCAGCCGCCGCTGATTTGATGCATTTTCTTCCTCTTGAATCTAGTGTGTTTCATTTGCGATTGCCCTAAAGTCGAAGAGTACCCTACAGGTTCGCACCCCCTCGGAGAAACGCATACACTTGTTCCTTCTCATCCTAACACAACATTTTGAAACACGCGCAGTATGTTCCTAGAATCCTCTTTTCTATCCGGGAGGGTGGGGTTTTTAGAACATCTTGTGTTCTAATATTATTTCCTGCGGTGTATTATTTGCTACTGCCCGAACACATGTACTCAAGATGCTCGGCCTTGCCATAACTGAATACACTAGTTTAATGGTCACCGGTGAAGACAAGGCATGGATATAAGTTAGAGTTGGGTTCATGAACCAAGAAGATCGCTGCTTTTTTATGGCGAACTTGGATAAACTTTCTCAAGTGTTACTGGGGCCCGAAAGTTGGGCGCCACGAATGTTGATGGAAATAGCAGAACCTGGTCTCATCTTCTTGCTGATCTTCCACCCAGCGTCGTTCAATTGTTCATCCATGTTAGTTTTGTATACTAGGTTCTTGCTTGTTGCCTCGATTACTTCTTAATCCACCTATTCTGTCTAACTAATCACAATTTAACTTTAGAAGTAACAACAAATCTCTCACGAAGATGCTACTTCTAACTAATATTTTCTTATAATTGGTGCTACATGTAGGTTTTTCGGAGTTAAGCGGTCTGCTTCGTTTGTTTACTCTGTAATAACTTCGGCTATTACTAATAGCACTTTGAAGTTATTGGATCGACATCCACAAGTTCCTACACTTTATTGATAAGTCTTGAGGTCCTTGTGGGGCGTTTAAATGGTGGAAGGCCACATGGGATATGTATTACTTAACTGCTGCTACGTTGAGCGAGGTCCAAGCGTATTAGAAACTTATAGTGCAGAGCTGTTTTTTGTTATATATATTGTTCATAAACTATTGCTTATACATAGTTCTATAGCTATTATCTTCTTGAAACAGGAACTTCCGGGTTCTATTGTTCCTATACAAATGCACGACCATGGTGGGTCAGGACTTCTAAGCTAGGTCACAACATGATTTTTATAATCGACCTACTCAATTCCCCTTGGAGGTGAAAAGATACTTATTCATGGGTGGTCTCAAATAATGAAGGCCCGTCCATCTTGGAGAATAGGACGAAGATTATGTTCATGCTTTTCCATGGCTCTAAAGCGAATATCCTGTTTATTGACCATGTTGCGAGATAAAGCCGCTTTCGAGAAGGTTGTGGATGCTTGTGAGGTGGCGCTGGGCCTTGTCACAGGGCTTGCGGCCTCACCCTTCAGTTGCTTGTAGGCAAAGTAGCCACTGTCGAGGTGTGCTTTATGCAGTTGAACTGTATAAGTACTCATACTGCTTTCAGCTTTGGTTGTTAAGTGCCCTGCTGGTTTCGATTAAGGTTGTTAAGTACTCTGCTGCTTTTCTGATCTGTCGTGTTTCTTCAGTCCTGTCTTCCTCGGCACTTAAAAATCAAACTAGCGTCATTGAGAACCGCTGCTTCCTCCCACCACGGCTGGCCACGCCTCGATGCACGCATCGCGCGCCCCGTCTCCCTAAATTATTAGCTTGACGTCCTCTGCGGCGCTTTAGTGCGCGCTCGCGCTTGTGTAGCCCTCTCCCAGCGTTGTCAACATGGTCAACAAACAACGGAATCGGCGGAAATACGTGGAGAGGGATGTGGTGAGCCCTACGCTAGCGTATGGAAAAATAAAATGCTTCTCTCTAGTGTTTCCACGAAATCTGGGACCCACGACATTGTGGCGTGTATAGTCAATGAACAGAGAACAGCACAAGATGAGCACACAGGGATGTAGCTACTAAAGCGAGTATTTTTTTGTTTGGTATTGTTGAGATGGAGCGAGGGTTTGAAGGCTGAGGTTTGGCCCGTCTAGCCCATGCTTATATTTTATATTCACCATGTGACCAGCCCAGATATTTTTCTCTGTGAAAATGAGCCTAGTTTATTTTTTACGAAGAATACCCAATCCAGGCCTACTTATTTTTACGTACTTACGATGAAATGCAACTCTTTCAAGGCAGCACGCAAATCTTGAAACTAATATGAAATGGGTTGTAAATATAAAAGCAGAGATGACAAATTGGCAATTACTTTATAATTTCTGATTTTTTCACATTTTCAGATTCCTATTTCCTTTGGGCATTAACCTAATTTAAATATATCTTCAAAGTACTTTAAATTTGGCTCGACATTTAATTATTAAAAGTAGTTTGGAACCCGAAATATGCGAAATTGTACAGCCACACCAACATTGCAATAAATTGCATAAGAAGTTGCCATGAGCTATTTATAAATTATTAAAAAAGAGGGGTGGTGCGACATGTGGGCATGTTTAGTTGTGCCAGCGTATGCAAGATTTTTAATTATTATATCGTCAACAAACTATTCTAGCGAGGGCGTAACCGTTTGGATGTCAATCCAATGGCAGCCGTGTTTCTTCAATCTCTGATCTTCTTGCTCGACCCGTAAAGCGCGCCCGGCGGGACCGCTGCTCTCACCTCCGTGGTAATTCGTGTGCTGTCGCGCGAGCCTCAGTGCCCCCTACTACTCCCACCGCTGGCGGGGCATCCCTCTACTCACCCACACCCCTGTTATTACTGCGGCTGACGGCCTCCTCACGCAGCAGCGAACAGTGAACCCTCGTACTCCCTCTCCATGGCGGGCTTCCTGCATCAGCGTCTTCCCGGCTCAGCGTCGTCCCTTCCCTAGGCCTCACATAGTCCACCGCCGTGGTGCTCTCGTGTGGCGTGGTCAATGTAGTCAACGACCGACTTCCATCGGAAAATCTTTGTGCGTGGAGAAGGCGGAGGCAGTTTGGGTCACGGCAGCCACAAAGAAGTGCCTCCTTATCATGCGGAAATAATTATTCCCACACGATAGCGGGGACCCACGGACATGCCACCGTGTTTAAGCCAAAAGCGTTCCCCCGGCTGTCTTTCGGACCCACCGGAAGTGCCTCCGTGGCTACGCTAAATGGCTGAATATCCTACTGGTAGAGACCCACCTTGGTGGGAGGCTGGCTTAATGAGGGCTACTAAGTTATTTGGGACGGATGCCTTTGTCAACTTTAGTTATATATGAATGATTCTAGCTCCGGTGACCATCACGATATCCATCCAGCGGTCGTGAGTGCTTCTTCAACCTCTGGTCTTCTT
This sequence comes from Aegilops longissima, assembly GCA_021605205.1. Classification (NCBI taxonomy): domain Eukaryota; kingdom Viridiplantae; phylum Streptophyta; class Magnoliopsida; order Poales; family Poaceae; genus Aegilops; species Aegilops longissima. The sequence continues at coordinate 21,890 of JAHIAM010001434.1, forward strand.
GCTCAGGCCGCCCAAAACAGCTGAGTGATCCATGTGCGCCTGCTCCACTGGCCGTGGCCGGCTGTGATACCTTGGAGGCCTCACGCCCCCTACTACTCTCACGCTGGCCAAGCCATCCTCTCGCACCCACACCCCATTATTCGGCTTGACGTGACTGGGAGCAGTGAACCCTCATACTCACTCTGGCGTGGGCATCCTTTGTCGCGCTTCCCGGCTCCAGCGTCGTCCCTTCCCTAGGCCTTCGCCGTGCGTCCACATACACGGTGCTCTCGGTAGCGTGGTCAACATGGTCAGGGAGCCAAGCTTCCATCGGACGTGAATATGCGTGGAGGGTTGCCAGATTGGTCCATGACTTGCGGCAGAAGTACCTCCTTAATTACCCGGAAAATAATGATTCATCATCACGGCGAGCTGGGACCCACACAGACGTGCCTTTGTATTTCGTGGAAAAACATTTCCCACACTGTCTTACGGGACCCACCAGACTTCATGTTCGCACGCATGAGGAAGTGCGTCGAGGCAAAAAAAATGATTTGGCCCCACAATGCTGGGACCCACCAGCTACACAACCGCATGCAAGGAAGTGCGTCAAGACAAAAAAGCGATTGGCCCCATTCTTTGGGACCCACGGCTACATCTTCACACGCAAAATGCGCACGGCAAAAAAAAGCGATTCACCCACCTAGCTGCTGGGACCCACAGCTTCATCTTCACATAAGGAAGTGCACGGCGGTCGGGACCACAATTCGAGATAGTGCGTAGCATTATCATTCAGTGTGAGCGACGTGCATTACATACTTGGTGCGTTGTGAGAAGCGCTTGCGTATTAAATGTGGTAAGCGCCGCGTAGCATGTACTGCGTCACATTACAGCGGCGAGGTGCAAGAAAGAAAATCTGACCGCGTGTGTGTACATCTGGTAGAGTCTCTGACAGCCTACTAAGCGTCATCGTACGTGGAGCTGGGTGTACATGGCTGGGTCGGAGCGGAGAAACAGCGTAAATCGTGCGTGTTCATGAGGAGAACAGCGGAGTGCGTCGTGTTCATGGGGAGACGCAGCGGAATGCTCGTGTTTATCGGGGAGGCAGCGGAAGCGTGCGAGCCAAATTCGTCTTGGGCGGGCAGGCGATGGAAATGAGGCACGGCGTACCGCTGTGAGGAGAAAGCGGACCTCCTACGTTGAGCAGGGGTCCTGTTGATCCGGGGAGGGGTGTGGCGTACCACAAAATGGAGAAAGCGGACCTCCTACGGTCGAAGCGGGTCTGATGATCGGGAGGTGTGGCGTACCGCCAGCGGACCTCCTACGGTCAAAAGCAGGGGTCTGTTGATCGGGGCCGGGTGTGGCGTGCCGCCAATGAAGACCGAAACATACTTGTGTTGGGCCTTCACGGTCGAAATGGGGAGTCCTGTTCGCCAGGAGGTGTGGCGTGCCGCCAAAGCAGGACTCCGCAGGATCTTTATTCATCTCTTTGTCGACCTCCTCCGGCCTCCACCTTGCGCTTCTCCACGCAGTGCTTGTTCAACCACCCTCCATGGGCACCCCTCCACCGTCTACCTATTCATCCAGCCCTCCACACCCGTGGTCTGTTCAACCACCCCTCCACGGCCATCCTCCACCGTCTCTTATTCATCAGCCCTCCACACTCACAGTCCTGTTCATCGAAAAACCGCGCGCACCGCTCCTTTGTTCATCCACCCCAGCAGCGCTCACTGTTCATCCGTCGGTCGGCTTGGTTAGCGGTAGTAGTGAAGAATCACTTTCGATCGGAGTTCATTAACAGCCATCAATTGATCCTTCGAGTTCGATGCAGCGTAACTCTGATTCTGTTCCTTTCGCTGGTTCGGTTAGAGCACAGCGTCTCGCTCGGAGTTGAGTTAGAGCCACCGCCTCGCTTTTGCGACGTACGTTATGCGAGAGAAAGCAGCGCGCGCCTTCGGCCCCAGACCTCCCACCATAACAGGAACTCCCCGAAATTTTCCTCCCCTCGCTTCACCACAGTTTTTTCATCATGGGCGGCCCAAAGAATGTCATGCACTCTAAATCTCCAGCCCTTGAGGACGAAACAGCCCATTTTACATCATGATTTTTTTGATAGAAGTAAGGCCCACCACATCTGTGATGATCTGGGTTTTGTCACAATTATCGTCATAGAAGTGTCATATGTGTAATGGAAAAAATTAAATTCATTAAAATGTCACGGATGTGTCTTTTTCAGTAGTGCTTATTAACGATTGCCTAGGATAATTACTGCACTTTGACCCATCGTTATTACACACTAAGCTATTTATAATATTTAGTAATATATTCTAACTCTATGATAACAACACCTACTTTTATGTTTTAGCTCTCCGATATCATGCAAGTTATCCTCTTCATACCGACAACATAGTTTTATTTCGTTTCTAGTTGGAAGCAAGCGTTAAATTGTCACGTGAAATTAAATGTCGATGGCGAGATAGGACTTGAGAATATTGATCTAGCTTTAGCTCCTTGTGGGTTTGACACTCCATACTTATCACTTCCACCATTGGGAATTGCTCGATGATTCCCGCGCACTTGGGGATTATCAAGCTCTTTTCTAGCGTCGTTGCCGGGGAGCAATAGCGTGGGGTTGATATTCTCGTGTATGCTTGTTTGCTTTCTTCACTAAGTAGATTTGTTTTTCCCTTTTGTTTTTATTTAGTTGTGGGTGAAACATAAAAAAAATTAAAGAATGAAAATACAAAAAAAATACTTGCTTCGCATGCCTAAAAAGTTTTTCAAAAAGAGAAGTGATTGGAAAGTTATGCATTGAAGAAGTGAGGGTCGACCTTGAGCACTTGTGTTCATACTCACAGAAACAATGCAGAATTTTTCATGGAAGTTTCTCTGTAAATAATTATCTCCCTTGTGTATATCCATTGTATTATAAAAATAATGCTCCAAGCCCGGGCAAGCCCTCTGGACAGGTGTTCCATCTCCGCGCACCCCCAGTCGGACCGCCGACTGGTTAGAGGTGGTCGTCAGCCGCTTCAAGGCGTGGAAAGGCTCCGCAGCCCGGGCAAGCGCACGACAGGCCTTGGACTTCGTCAAGGCATGGTATCCTGGGCTAAGACTAGCCCAGTTGGCCATGTTCCGGCTTGAAGCCAGTGAAGAGTTGGCGGCTGTCAGACGTGGGGTTCCGGCAAAACCCTTAAGGTTCGAACTCTGGGGTGCGTGCGAAGTTCTTTCCCTCCTACCGATCTCGCCCTAGCTCGCGCCAAGATCTCGGCGGACCGAACTTCGGTGAACTTCATGACACGAGAGAACCACGAGATTTATACTGGTTCGAGACCACCGTTGTGGTGTAATACCCTACTCCGGTGTCTTTGGTGGATTGCCTCTTGGGCGTGTGACGCGAGTGCAAGGGAAGAACAACCTCCCCGAGGTTGAGGTGTTCTTGTGTTTGGTGTGAGGTGAGGGGTTGGCTCTGGATGCGATCAGATGCCTCTACTATGATGGCTATCTCTGCTTATATAGGCCCCTAGTCCTTGAAGGAAATATGCCCTAGAGGCAATAATAATGTTATTATTTATTTCCTTATATCATGATAAATGTTTATTATTCATGCTAGAATTGTATTAGCAGGAAACATAATACATGTGTGAATACATAAACCTCTGATGTCACTAGTATGCCTCTACTTGACTAGCTCGTTAATCAAAGATGGTTATGTTTCCTAACCATGAACAAGGAGTTGTTATTTGATTAACGGGATCACATCATTGGTTGAATGATCTGATTGACATGACCCATTCCATTAGCATAGCACTTGATCGTATAGTTTGTTGCTAGTGCTTTTCTTCATGACTTATACATGTTCCTATGACTATGAGTTATGCAACTCCGTTTGCCGAGGAACACTTTGGGTGCTACCAAGCGTCCTAGCGTGCTGGGTGATTATAAAGGTACATTCAGGTGTCTCCGAAGGTACATGTTGGGTTGGCATATTTGAGATTAGGTTTGTCACTCCGATTGTCGGAGAGGTATCTGGGCCCTCTCGGTAATGCACATCACATAAGCCTTGCAAGCATTGCAACTAAATGTGTTAGTTGTGAGATGATGTATTACGGAGCGAGAAAAGAGACTTGCGATGCGAGATTGAACTAGGTATTGGATACAAGCGATCGAATCTCGGGCAAGTAACTATACCGATGACAAAGGAACAACGTATGTTGTTATCTTGATCGACGATAAAGATCTTCGTAGAATATGTAGGAACCAATATGGGCATCCAGGTCCGCTATTGGTTATTGACCGAAGAAGAGGTGTCTCGGTCATGTCTACATAGTTCTCGAACCCGTAAGAAGTCCATACAACAACGTTTCGATGGCGGTTATTATGAGTTTTATGATATTGATGTACGAAGGTTGTTGGTCCGGATGAGATCACGGACATGACGAGAGTCTCGAAATGGTCGAGACATAAAGATTGATATATTGGAAGCCTATGTTTGGACTCGGAATCACTCCGGGTGAAATTGGGAATTTTAGAGATGCAGGAGGTACGGAACCCCGGAGTCAATGGGCCTTGATGGGCCTTAGGGGAAAGAGAAAGGGGCCCTATGCTGGCGCAGCCTTCCCCCTTCCTAGTCCTATTAGGATTAGGAGAAGGGGTGGCGCCCTCTCCCTCTCCCTTGGTGAACCCTAGTTGGACTAGGATTTGGGGGAATCCTACTCGGTGGGAGTAGGACTCCCAGCGCAGCCATAGGTGGCGACCAGCCTCTCCCTTCCCTCCTTTATATCTGAGGGCAGAGGGCACCCCATGACACACAAGTTGATCATTGAGATCGTTCCTTAGCGTGTGCGGTGCCCCTTCCACCAAACTACACCTCGAATATACCGTTGCGGAGCTTAAGTGAAACCCTGCGTCGGTGGAACATCATCATCGTCACCGCCGTCGTCTTGTGAAACTCTCCCTCAACACTCGGCTGGATCGGAGTTCGAGGGCGTCATCGAGCTGAGCGTGTGCAGAACTTCGGAGGTGCCGTGCGTTCGGTGCTTGGATCGGTTGGATCGGGAAGAAATGCGACTACTTCCTCTCGTTGCGTCAGCGCTTCCGTTGCTGGTCTCTGAGTGCGTAGACAACACTCTCATCTCGTTGCTATGCCATCACCATGGTCTTGCGTGATCGTAGGAAAATTTTTGAAATTACTCGTTCCCCAGCAGTGGCATCGAGCCTGGTTTTATCGTTGATGTCATGTGCGAGTAGAACACAAGTGAGTTGTGGGCGATACAAGTCATCTGCCTACCGGCATGTCATACTTTGGTTCAGCGGTATTGTGAGATGAAGCGGCCGGACCGACATTACAGCGTGCGCTTCTGGCGAGACTGGTTTCACCGCTCGAGCACTCGTTGCTTAAAGGTGACGGCGGGTGTCTGTCTCTCTCACTTTAGTTGAATCGAGTGTGGCTCGCCGGTCCTTGAGAAGGTTAAAGAGTCTATTTGTGAAATGTCGTTGTGGTTTTGATGCGTAGGTAAACGGTTCTTGCTCAGCCCGTAGCAGCCACGTAAAACTTGCAACAACAAAGTAGAGGGCGTCTAACTTGTTTTTGCAGGGCATGTTGTGATGTGATATGGTCAAGGCGTGATGCTATATTTTATTGTATGAGATGATCATGTTTTGTAACGAGTTATCGACAATGGCGAGAACCATATGGTTGTCGCTTTATTGTATGAAATGCAAGCGCCATGTAATTGCTTTACTTTATCACTAAGCGGTAGCGATAGTCGTAGAAGCAATAGTTGGCGAGGCGACAACGATGCTACGATGGAGATCAAGGTGTCGCGCCGGTGGCGATGGTGATCATGGCGGTGCTTGGCGATGGAATCACAAGCACAAGATGATGATGACCATATCATATCACTTATATTGATTGCATGTGATGTTTATCCTTTATGCATCTTATCTTGCTTTGATTGGCGGTAGCATTATAAGATGATCTCTCACTAAAATTATCAAGAAGTGTTCTCCACGAGTATGCACCGTTCGAAAGTTCTTCGTCTTTGAGACACCGCGTGATGATCGGGTGTGATAGGCTCTACGTTCAAATACAGCGGGTGCAAAACAGTTGCACTGCAGAATACTCAGGTTATACTTGGCGAGCTATGCATATAGATATGACCTCGGAACACGGAGACCGAAAGGTCGGCGTGAATCATATAGTGATATGATCAACATATTGATGTTCACCATTGAAACTACTCCATCTCACGTGATGATCGGACATGGTTTAGTTGATTTGGATCACGTAATCACTTAGATGACTTGAGAGATGTTTATCTAAGTGGGAGTTCTTAAGTAATATGATTAATTGAACTTTAATTTATCATGAACTTAGTCTGGTAGTATTTTGCAAATTATGTTGTAGATCAATAGCTCGCGTTGTTGCTTCCCTATGTTTTCATATGTGTTCCTAGAAAATTGTATTGAAAGATGTTAGTAGCAATGATGCGGATTGGATCCGTGATCTGAGGTTTATCCTCATTCTTTGCTTGAAGAATTATGTCCTTAATGCACGCTAGGTGACAGACCTATTGAAGAGAGCGGATGCGGGCGTTATGAGCGTTTGGCTAGCTCAATATGAAGCGAATCTGGGGCGTTATGAGCGTTTGGCTAGCTCAATATGATGACTACTTGATAGTTTAGTGCACCATGCTTATGGCTTAGAATCGGGACTTCAAAGGCGTTTTGAGCGTCATGGACCATATGAGATGTTCGAGGAATTGAAGTTAATATTTCAAGCAAATACCGAGTTGAGAGATATGAAGTCTCCAACAAGTTCTATAGCTAAAGATGGAGAGAATCGCTCAACTAGTGAGCATGTGCTCAGATTATGCGAGTACTTCAATCGCTTGAATCAAGTGGGAGTTAATCTTCGGATAAGATAGTGATTGACAGAATTCTCTAGTCACCATCACTAAGTTAGTAGAACCGTGATGAACTATAGTATGCAAGGGATGACGAAAAAGATTCTCGAGCTCTTGGCGATGCTAAAATCGGCGAAGGTAGAAATCAAGAAAAACATCAAGTGTTGATGGTTGACAAGACCACTAGTCTCAAGGAAAATGGCAAAGGAAGAGGGAACTTCAAAAAGAGCGGCAAGCAAGTTGCTGCTCGGTGAAGAAGCCCAAGTCTAGACCTAAGCACGAGACTAAGTACTTTTGCTGCAATGGAAATTGGTCCTTTGGGCGGAACTACCCCAAATATTTGGTGGATAAGAAGGATGGCAAAGTGAACAAGGTATATTTGATATCTGATTATTGATGTGTATTTTACTAGTGTTTATAGTAGCCCTCGGTATTTGATACTTGTTAGGTTGCTAAGATTAGTAACTTCGAAGCAGGAGTTCTGAGAATAAGCAGAAACTAGTTGAAGGGAAGTAGCGATGAGTGTTGGAAGTAGTTCAAGATTGATATGATCATCATCTCACACTCCCTATACTTTGGGATTAGTGTGGAACCTAAATAAGTGTTATTTGGTGTTGAGCATAAATATGATTTGATCATGTTTATTGCAATCTGATTATTCATTTAAGTAAGAGAATAAATTGTTGTTACATTTACATGAATAAAACCTTATATGGTTACACCCAATGAAAATAGTTCATTGGATCTCGATCATAGTGATACACATATTCATAATATTGAAACCAAAAGATGCAAAGTTAATAATGATAGTGCAACTTATTTGTGTACTTGCCGTTTAGAGTCATATTGGTGTAAGCGCGCATGAAGAAACTCCATCTTGATGGACTTTTGGAATCACTTGATTATGAATCATTTGATGCTTACGAACCGTGCCTTTTGGGCAAGATGACTAAAACTCCGTTCTCGGAACAATGGAACAAACTCTTGACTTATTGGAAATAATACATACGATGTATGCGATCAATGAGTGTTGATGCTCGTGGCAAGTATCGTTATTTTCGACCTTCACAAGATGATTTGAGCAGATATGGGTATATCTACTTGATGAAACATAAGTCTGAAATAGTTGAAAGGTTCAAAAATTTGAGTGAAGTGGAAAATCATCGTAACAAGAAAATAAAGTTTCTGCGATCTGATCGTGGAGATGAATATTTGAGTTCTGAGTTTGGTCTTCAATAGAAAACAATGTGGAATAGTTTCACAGCTCGCATACACAGAACACCACAAGCGTTATGGTGTGTCGAGCGTCGTAACCGTACTTTATTTGATATGGTGCGATCTATGATGTATCTTACCGATTTACCACTATCGTTTTGGGGTTATGCATTAGAACAGCTGCATTCACGTTTAATAGGGCACCATCTAAATCCGTTGAGATGACACGTATGAACTATGGTTTAGCGATAAACCTAAGCTGTCGTTTCTTAAAGTTTGGAGTTGTGATGCTTATGTGAAAAAGTTTTCACTGATAAGCTCGAACCCAAATCGAATCGTCTTCATAGAATACCCAAAGGTAACTATTGGGTACACCTTCTATCACAGATCCGAAGGCAAGTTTTTGTTGCTAAGATGGATCCTTTCTAGAGAAAGTTTCTCTCGAAAGAAGTGAGTGGGAGGAAAGTAGAACTTGATGAGGTAATTGTACCTTCTCCCTTATTGGAAAGTAGTTCATCACGAAATCAGTTCGATGATTCCTACACCAATTAGTGAGGAAGTTAATGATGATGATCATGAAACTTGAGATCAAGTTGCTACCAAACCTCGTAGGTCTTCGGTAAGATCCGCACCGGAGTGATGCGGTAATCCTATTCGGAAGTCATGTTACTAGACCATGATGAACCTCTGAACTATGAGAAGCGATGATGAGCCCGATTCAGCGAAATGGTTTGAGACCATGAAATCTGAGATGGGATCCATATATGAGAACAAAGTATGGACTTTGATTGACTTGCTCGATGATCGGCAAGCCATATTAAATAAATGGATCTTCAAGAGGAAGGCGGACATGATAGTAGTGTTACTATCTACAAAGCTCGACTTGTCACAAAAGGTTTTGACAAGTTCAAGGTGTTGACTACAATGAGATTTTCTCAAGCTGTAGCGATGCTTAAATCTGTCCGAATCATGTTGCAATTGCCACATTTATGAAATCGGCAAATGGATGTCAAAACTACATTCTTTAATGGATTTATTAAAGAAGAGTTGTATATGATGCAACGAGAAGGTTTTGTCAATCCTAAAGGAGCTAACAAAATGTGCAAGCTCAGCGATCCATCTATGGTGGTGCAAGCATCTCGGAGTTGGAATAAGCGCTTTGATAGTGTGATCAAAGCATATGGTTTATCTGAGACTTTTGGAAGCTTGTATTTACAAGAAAGTGAGTGGGAGCACTACAACATTTCGATAAGTATATGTGAATGACATATTGTTGATGGAAATAATGTAGAATTATTACGCAAAGCATAAAGGAGTGTTTGAAAGGAGTTTTTCAAAGAAGGACCTCGGTGAAGCTGCTTACATATTGAGCATCAAGATCTATAGAGATAGATCAAGGCGGCTTGATAAGTTTTCAATGAATACATACCTTGACAAGATTTTGAAGTAGTTCAAAATGGAGCAGTCAAAGAAAGAGTTCTTGCTGTGTTACAAGGTGTGAGATTGAGTAAGACTCAAAACCCGACCACGGCGAGAAGATAGAAAAAGAATGAAAGTCATTCCCTATGCATCAGCCATAGGTTCTATAAAGTATGTCATCTTTGTGTACGAGATCTATTGCATACCCTACCACTAAGATTGGCAGGGGTGCAATAGAGATCTAGGAAGTAGATCAATGGACAGCGGTCAAAATTATCCTTAGTAGAATAAGGATATGTTTCTCGATTATGGAAGTGAAAAAGGTTAAATCGTAAAGGTTACGTCGATGCAAGTTTTAACACTAATCTAGATGACTCTGAGTCTCAATCTAGATACATATTGAAAGTGGGAGCAATTAGCTAGAGTAGCTCCGTGCGAGCATTGTAGACATAGAAATTTGCAAAATACTTACGACTCTGAATGTGCGGACCGTTGACTAAAATTATCTCACAAGCAAAACATGATCACACCTTAGTACTCTTTGGGTGTTAATCACATAGCGATGTGAACTAGATTCTTGACTCTAGTAAACCCTTTGGGTGTTGGTCACATGTCGATGTGAACTATGGGTGTTAATCACATATGATGTGAACTATTGATGTTAAATCACATGGTGATGTGAACTAGATTATTGACTCTAGTGCAAGTGGGAGGCTGAAGGAAATATGCCTAGAGGCAATAATAATGTTATTATTTATTTCCTTATATCATGATAAATGTTTATTATTCATGCTAGAATTGTATTAACGGAAACATAATACATGTGTGAATACATAAACCTGACAGATGTCACTAGTATGCCTCTACTTGACTAGCTCGTTAATCAAAGATGGTTATGTTTCCTAACCATGAACAAGGAGTTGTTATTTGATTAACGGGATCACATCATTGGTTGAATGATCGATTGACATGACCCATTCCATTAGCATAGCACTTGATCGTATAGTTTGTTGCTAGTGCTTTTCTTCATGACTTATACATGTTCCTATGACTATGAGATTATGCAACTCCGTTTGCCGAGGAACACTTTGGGTGCTACCAAGCGTCACAGCGTAGCTGGGTGATTATAAAGGTACATTACAGGTGTCTCCGAAGGTACATGTTGGGTTGGCATATTTGAGATTAGGTTTGTCACTCCGATTGTCGGAGAGGTATCTGGGCCCTCTCGGTAATGCATCATCATAAGCCTTGCAAGCATTGCAACTAAATGTGTTAGTTGTGAGATGATGTATTACGGAGCGAGAAAAGAGACTTGCGATGTGAGATTGAACTAGGTATTGGATACTGGCGATCGAATCTCGGGCAAATATATACCGATGACAAAGGGAACAAGCGTATGTTGTTATCTTGATCGACCGATAAAGATCTTCGTAGAATATGTAGGAACCAATATGGGCATCAGGTCCGCTATTGGTTATTGACGGAGAAGGTGTCTCGGTCATGTCTACATAGTTCTCGAACCCGTAGAGTCCATTAACAACGTTTGATGGCGGTTATTATGAGTTTATATGATATTGATGTACGAAGGTTGTTGAGTCCGGATGAGATCACGGACATGACGAGTCTCGAAATGGTGAGACATAAAGATTGATATATTGGAAGCCTATGTTTGGACTCGGAATCACTCCGGGTGAAATTGGGAATTTTAGAGATGCAGGGAGTTACGGAACCTCCGAAGTCAATGGGCCTTGATGGGCCTTAGGGAAAGAAGAAGGGGCCCTATGCTGGCGCGGCCTTCCCCCTTCCTAGTCCTATTAGGATTAGGAAGGGGTGGCCTTCTCTCTCTCTCCCTTGGTCAAACCCTAGTTGGACTAGGATTTGGGGGAATCCTACTCCGGTGGGAGTAGGACTCCCTGCGACCATAGGTGGCAGCCAGCCCCTCCCTTCCCTCCTTTATATCTGAGGCGGAGGGCACCCCATGACACACAAGTTGATCATTGAGATCGTTCCTTAGCGTGTCGGTGCCCCTTCCACCAAACTACACCTCGAATATACGTTGCGGAGCTTAAGTGAAAGCCTGCGTCGGTGGAACATCATCATCGTCCTGCCCGTCGTCTTTGTGAAACTCTCCCTCAACACTCGGCTGGATCGGAGTTCGAGGGCGTCATCGAGCTGAGCGTGTGCAGAACTTCGGAGGTGCCGTCGTTCGGTACTTGGATCGGTTGGATCGGAAGAAATCGACTACTTCCTCTCGTTGCGTCAGCGCTTCCGTTCTTGGTCTCACGATGCGTGGACAACACTCTCATCTCGTTGCTATG
>JAHIAM010001435.1:0-37952 GCA_021605205.1 Aegilops longissima
TCCAAGCCATATGAAGTTTTACGTGATGCTTCCCTTCAAGGTCTCGTGCTCTGTGTTAATGCAAGAGAGAGAGTTGTGGCTTATACTTCTTGATTGAAGCCAACGAGAAGAACTACCCACTCATGATCTTGAGTTGGCGGCGGTTGTCCATGCATTGATTACGTGGAGACATCTCTTGTTGGGAAGGAAAGTGGACATTTTCACCGATCACAAGAGTCTCAAGTACATCTTCACTCAGCCCAACCTCAACCTCGGGCAGACTCGATGGGTGAAAATGATTCAAGAGTACAACCCAAGTATTGAGTATACTCGGGCAAAGCCAATGTCATTGCGAGATGCTTTGAGCGGGAAAGCTTCTACTGCAGATCTAATCCTCAAGCCCTTTCGGCGGGATATCGTGAAGCTTTCCATGGCTGAATCTTCAAGTTGTTCCTCAAGGCTTTCTTGCCAACCTCATAGTCTCTCCTACTTTGGAAGATCAGATTCGTGAGGCTCAACTTCGGATACCATGGTGAAGAAAGTGAAGCGTGGTATCGACAAGGGCATTTCCAAGTACAAGTGCTTCGCGTTGATGACAAAGACACTCTGTTCTTTGAGGACGGATTGTGGTTCTAAGGGTGATCTGCGAAAAGTCATTATGAGCAAGGCTCACAATTCGCTTCTATCCATTCATCACGGAAATGAAGATGTACCATGACCTCAAGCAGTCATATTGGTGGACTCGAATGAGGCGAGAAATTGCTCAATTAAATGAATGAGTGTGATGTCTCGAGAAGAGTGAAAGCGAGAACACCAAAGACCAGCTGGTCTCCTTCAACCTCTTGCTATTCTGAATGGAAGTTTGATCATATTGAAATGGACTTACGTGGTGGCTTTCCAAAGTCCAAGCGTGGAAATGATGCTATCTTCGTTGTCATTGACAAGCTTACTAAAGTGGCTCATTTTCTTCCTATCAAAGAATCCATCACTTTGCAGCTCGGTTGGCAGAGTTATACACCTCGAGGATTGTCTCCTTGCACGGCATTCCACAAGTGATCTCTTGAGACCGTGGTAGCATCTTTACCTCCAAGTTAAGGATTCTTTTGAAGGCCATGGGCACCAACATTCGTTTCAGCACAGCTTTCCATCCTCAAACAAGTGGCCAAGTTGAGCGAGTTAATCAAATCCTTGAAGATATGCTCGGGGCTTGTGTCATTTCCCGGTATGAAGTGGGAAGATTGTCTTCCTTATGCTGAGTTCTCTTACAACAACACTTCCAGCGAGTTCGGCAGAGGCCCCATTGAAATTCTCTATGGCGAAAGTGCGTACTCCTCTCAATTGAGTGCAGGGCAGGTGAGCGCCAACTTCTTGGCAATGACTTGATCCGAAGCGGAAGAAATGTGCCAAGTCATTCGTGAGAATCTCAAAGCAGCATAATCGCGCGGAAGAGCTATTATGATGATAAGCACCGTGATGTGACTTTTGAAATCGGAGACCATGTCTACCTCGCGTCTCTCAATGAAAGGCACTGCGTAAACCCGGTATCAAAGGGAAGCTTGCCCCTAGATCGTGGGTCCTTTCAAGATCATTGGGAAAAAGGCGATCTAGCCTATCAACGAGCTTCCATCCAACTTTGCAAGCGTGCACGATGTGTTTCACGTGTCACAGACTTCATAAGTGCTTCAAGACTCTGAGCAGCACTATCAACTTTGAAGAGATTGACCTTCAAGAAGATCTCTCTTATCATGAGCACCCGTTGCTATTCTTGAAGAAGCCAGGCGCGCAAGACTGCAACAAGTCAATCAAATTCCTGAAAGTGAAGTGGTCACACCATTCCGACCGAGAAGCTACTTGGGGCGCGAGGATCACCTCCGTTCTGAGTATCCGGAGTTCTTTCGGTCCTAGATCTGGGGCGAGATCCTCTTGTAGTGGTGGAGTGTTGTAACACCCGGAAGTAACTTTCCATATTTGTAACTCCGACTCTTGCCATTTTCGGCATTGATATATGATATTCCCTCCGTGGTTGGGTTTTCTTCATTTTGCATTTTGTCCGTGTCATGCATTTTATATTATGTCATCATGTGCATCGCTTTTGCATACGTGTTAGTCTCATGATTCGAGCATTTTTCCGTTGTCCGTTTTGCAATCCGGCACTCCCATCTCCCCGCGGTCCTTTTACGTTTTTCCTTGTGCGGGTATTAAACCTTCTCGAAATGGACCGAGGTTTGTCTAGTGGCCTTGGTATACCACTCGTAGACCACCGGTCAAGTTTAGGTCATTTGGAGCTCGTTTGGTACTCAGCAGTTAACCGCACCTTGCAAAGGCCTATTTTAAGTTGCAGCCCAACACCCCTTCAAAACAGCCCAATAACCCATCTAAGTCACTCCCATGCTCTCCGTCGTTCGATCACGATCGTGTGGTAGCTACACCTCATTTGGACTCTCCTAGCTCCTCTATGCCTATTTAAGCAAACCTTCCCAATTCGGATCATTCCCGAAACCCTAGCGATTTTGCCCCAGCGCCGCCCGCCCTTCCCGCCAGCGCGCCCGCCGCCGCCGCCTTAACCGCCCGCCGCCTCCCGGCCTTCCCGATCGGCGCGCCATGCGCCGCCGGACCCAGCAGCCCGGCCCCCGTGAGCCTTCCTCGCCGGCGACCTCCCTCGCGGGAAGCGCCCCCGGATCCGCGTCGGCAGCCAGCGCCCGGCGCCCGATCCGCCCGATCGGATCGACCTCGAGCTCGCGCCGTTGACTTCTCCTCCTCTTTCTTTTTACTAAGTTTTTGCCTCTATTGATTTTTGTGCATTTTTCAACATGCTATATCTTCGCATCCATAGATCCATTTTGCGCGTATAATATGTCAAAATGTTCGTCTCGAAGAGTAGATCATTTCGTTCCATTGCATCATTTTCATTTGAGCTCATCTTGATGCCCGAAATGCTGTTGGAAGAGTGCTATGTGCTGTTAGTTTCTGATTTTATCAGGACTTGCACTTTTGTTATTTTGCTATGATTAATATGTGCACCCTATGAATTTGAGTCCTACATGTGTTTTGTAAAATGCCATGTCATCTTTCCAGGGGTGTATGCCATGTATTTTTGTGATCTATGTGGTGACTAGCACAAGCATGCAAAGTAGGTGTCCTAATGTTGCTGATTTCAGCCCTGTTTTAGCTGATTTTGATGCCATGTTTACTTGATGATACCGAGAGATCTATGCATATTTTGAGATACTTCAGTAAGGGTGTTTTGTAAAGCATGACTTGCTCTATCCATCCATGCCTTTGTTTGCAATTATGGGATGCCATAGCTTGAGTCAATCGAGCTCTACTTTTGCTACCAAATGTTTCCTGGCAGATTGTATACGTGTTATTCAATTTTGCCTAGGATGTTGTGGTTGACCCGTATAGGCTATGTTAGTGTTCTTGCCATGTATGTCTTCTATGTCATGTCTTCTTGATGTATGTATGCTTAGTTTATCATTTGAGGCTCTGTAGTGAGTGCATTGAGCTTGTAAACATGCCATCTCGTTATCAGTTTTTGACATGTCAAGTTGCTGAATCTGTTAACGAGACTTTCAATTTTGACATGGGTGTTACTATATTTTCTAGTCCTTTTTGGCTTATGGTCAGTAAGGGACTTTTGTTCTAGGCTTTGAGTAGATTCGTGCCATGCCTTGTTTTGCTATTTTAAGGTCCTGTAACATGTAGTTTTGATGCTCTGAACATTGCAACCTGTTACTGTTTTTGCCATGTCCAGCCTGATTATTATTGCACTTTTGCCATGCTTGTTTGAACCTGTTATGATGTGAACTAGTCGTAGCTCAGTGCTCATCTTTTGTCGAGCATCATGTGTAGATCACTGCCATGTGCTTTGTTGATACGTTTGGGTGCAGTAAGCTTAATTATTTGTTGCTTGCTAAGTGGCATCATGCTGTTAATGGCAGATTTGCGCCATTCTTGTTTTGCTTGCCATTTGCAAACCGTGCATCCGATTCGGTGATCTTTATATCGATTTCAACGAAATCATCTCATCTTTCAGTGTCATGCTTGGTTTGCCAAGTTGATGCCTGGTTCATCATTTACCTTCGGGCGCATAAGCATTGCATATCGCATCGCATATCATGTCATGTTTTGCATCATGTGGATTGTGCATTGCACGTGATTTATTGTGGTTCCTTTGTTTGTGTTGTTGCTTTGGGTAGAGGCGGAGGCGAGTGCGTGAGCGAGGAGCCTGTTGAGAACGTTTTCGAGGATCAAGCTTTCGACAACTCGAGAACATTGCGAGCAAGATGACCATACCCTCGAAATCACTTCTATCTTTGCTATGCTAGTTGCTCGCTCTTTTGCTATGCCTATGCTGCGATGCCTACCACTTGCTATATCATGCCACCCATATTGCCATGTCAGCCCTAACCATCCTTTCCTAGCAAACCGTTGATTGGCTATGTTACCGCTTGCTCAGCCCTCTTATAGCGTTGCTAGTTGCGAGTGAAGCTGAAGTTTGTTCCTTGTTGGAACATGGAGATGTTGTTCCTCTTTGGAACATGTTTACTTGTTGGGGATATCACAATATATATCTGCTATAATTAATACATCTATATACTTGGTAAAGGGTGGAAGGCTCGGCCTTATGCAGGTGTTTTGTTCCTCTTGCCACCTAGTTTCCGTCATACGGTGTTATGTTCCTTGATTTCGCGTTCCTTACACGGTTGGGTGATTTATGGGACCCCCTTGACAGTTCGCTTTGAATAAGACTCGTCAGCAAGGCCCAATTTTGGTTTTACCATTTGCCACCTAAGCCTTTTCCCCGGGTTTTGAGCCCGAGGGTCATCTTTATTTAACCCCGGGCCAATGCTCCTCGAGTGTTGGTCCAAACTAAACCACTGCGGTGCCACCACGAGGCAACTTAGGGCATCTTGGTTGCCGTCGTCTGCTCATCCGGATGTGCCACGAGCGAGATATGTGCAGCTCCTATCGGGATTTGTCGGCTGTCAGGCGGCTTTGCTGGTCTTGTTTTATTCTTTGTCGAAATGTCTTGTAGTCCGGGATTCGAGATTGATCGGGTCTTCCGGTAGAAGAATATCCTTCGTTGACCGTGAGAGCTTATAATGGGCTAAGTTGGGACACCCTGCAGGTAATATCTTTCGAAAGCCGTGCCCGCGATTATGAGGCAGATGGGAATTTGTTAATGTCGGTTGTAGAAAACCCAAAGTTGACCTCAAATAAAATACACATCAACTGCGTGTGTAACCGTGATGGTCTCTTCTCGGTGAGTCCAGGAAGTGAACACGATGTTGGAGTTATGTCGGCGTAAGTATGTTCAGGATCACTTCTTGATGGCTATTAGTTTCCGACCGTGCTTTGCTCCTCTTCTCTCTCTCTTTTGCGAAGTAGCCACCATATATGCTGAGTAAACTTGCTGCAGCTCCACTTTACTACTATGTCCTTCCTATAAGCTTAAATAGTCTTGATCTCGCGGGTGTGAGATTGCTGAGTCCCGTGACTCACAGATACTTCAAACACGGTTGCAGGTTCCGATGAGGCGGTCAGGTGATTCCACGAGCTCAAGTGGGAGTTCGGCGAGGCGTGGTCGTTACTATGTGTCTTTTCAGGATGATCGAGTAGTGGTGCCCGGTTGGGACGATTCGGGATCTGTGTAGCATTTGGGGTATCTTCTTTTATTTTGGTTCCGTGGTCGGACCTTGAGTGTACTCGAATGATGGATGTTTATTTATGTCTTTGTGTGAAGTGGCATTGTAAGCCAACTATGTATCTTTCCCTTAATTATTACATGGGTTGTGTGAAGATTACCTCACTTGCGACATTGCTTTCAATGCGGTTATGTCTCTAAGTCGTGCCTCGACACGTGGGAGATATAACCGCATCGAAGCGATCTGACCTCGAAAGGTTAGTAAACAACGAGCATGCCTCGATCAGGCGTCTCAGCGACACAACATAAAGGGCTTATAAGGTAAATAAATAACAAGCATGCCACAGTCGGGCGTCTGTGCGACACCACATAAAGGGCTTATAAAGTAAATAAATAACAAGCATGCCACAGTCGGGCGTCTCGCGACACCACATAAAGGGCTTATAAAGTAAATAAATAACAAGCATGCTCTGATCGGCGTCTCGGTGACACCACATAAAGGGCTTATAAAGTAAATAAATAACAAGCATGCCACGATTCAGGCGTCTCAGCGACACCACATAAAGGGCTTATAAAGTAAATAAATAACAAGCATGCCACGATCGAGGCGTCTCGCGACACCACATAAGCGGCTTATAAAATAAATCGGTGAATATCCGGAGGTAGAACCATCGGGGATACTCAATAATTTAAATAATATAACGGGTTAGTCCATAACAAATAGTAATCATGATCATCACAAATCACAAGTCGTAATCCAGTTACGGTTTAACAGTTTCTCCTCCGAAGACCGACACTAAGACCGACACTGACCCATCGGTGTAGTCCTTAACCACGGACACGGCTATTGAATAGATTTAATCTCTGTAGAGGTGTACTCTTTACCCACGAATAGCAGTTCCTTTAGTCCATCGGGACTAATTCCGTCTGACCTTTTAATTGAAAACACTCCTATCCACTTTTGACCCTAACTTACGATTATGCGGAATCACCCACGACACCGTTAAGCGAAACTCTAAGTGGGAGGCTACATCCTCGGCGTAACATGGGATCACAAAATTTATACCGTCGCAAACTAGGGAGCTACCCCTTCGTCTACAACCGTAACACCCATGCTCCGGACAGGTGGCATGCCTCGGATGCCTCCGTATCTTCCACCATGGCCTCTCATGCGGTGTGTGCTAGGAAAGGGTTGACAACTTCTTGAACCGTACCACGCCTATGGCAGGGACAAGTGTGATAAGAAACAAGTATGGGGTTACGGAACAAGACTCGATCTATGGTGGACTCGGGAGGTTTAAATATTCCTGCATGATTAGCATAACAATATATACTTCAACCAGCAGGCAGAATCACCACGCGACATACCCCTCATGCCATACGGACAGGACCGTCTCGACGGAGGACTAGGGACAAGGCCGTGTCTACCCAAACAGAGGCTTTCCCGGATTACCTTCGGTATGCATGAAAAGGCATATCGGTGATTACCATCACAACCATATCAAACTCCAATAGCATGAAATCATCAATATGCACTCATGAGTAGGACATATCATCACATAAAATGGCGTATACCCGTGTCGAGTGGTTTTGTCATCGTGTCAAATAATACACACAATATTATGCCAGGTTTCAGAATGCTTGCCTTCAAGTCGAGGGAGGCAGGGTGCATTCCAAAACTCTTGAAGGCTATCTCCTCTCCAAAAATCCTATTTAGAAAAATTTCGAATCAATATATAGCTTAAAACAGTACCAAAAAGTTGTCTGAATTTTTTGAAATAAATCTTAAAATAAACTAGACAATATTTGAGAGAGGTAGGAAAAAGAATCAACTCATTTGGAGTTATAATTAAAAAGTTATAGGCAGTCAAAGTTTGGTCAAAATCTGTTTTAAAATCAAGCAGAAAAAAAAAACGTTTGATTCTGACCATGTCGAAGGCGTATTTTGGCTACGCTTCCACTTATCCGGCGTGTGGACAGGCGTGTCCTTGACAATGGGCCCTTTGGCCCACTGGTCAGGTTGACTAGTCTCCTTCCCTCTTCTTCCTCTGCCCGGCGGGCGGAGACTTCGGCGGCCTTTCGTGGTAACAGTGGTGTCGTTCGAAAGCGAGGTGGGGATGGATCTGCCGGGCCAGGCGGTCCTCCTGGTAGTGGTTTGGTCGATCTGGTGGAGAAGTCGCCGTCGGCGAGCTTCATGGCCGGAAGCTTCGGAGCAAAGTGAACTTGGGGCTCTGGTGGCTCTCCGTCATGGGCCAGCGTTGGTTAACCATAAGGCAAGTGGAGTCGATTAGTGGTGTTGGGAGGGCGGGAGGCTCTGGTTGTGATGAACGAAGCGAGGCGGCGGTGGCGGCTGGCGGAGGCAGGGAAGGAGGCCTTCCAGGCGATTCTGGCTACAGGGAGCTCTGATGGGTCGGCTTAGGGTCGCTGAGGGCTCGGAGGGTCGGGGTTCCTTAAATAAGCGAGTCAAAGCGGTTCCGTGGCCGCGGATAAGATCACCGGCGAACCGCCTCTCTGTTCTGGCGAGGTGTCGTGCACAAGCGGCGCTTCTGAGACAAGCGGTGATAAACTTGGACTGCTCAAGGGCAGGTGGCCTTGTGGCTGTGGCTTAGGCGGCACCACATGGCGAGGGCTCACTGCGGACGCCTTGATGCCGCTTGCAAGGGGCTCAGCCAGCGGTCTTGTAGGGCACCAAGGGCAGCTTAGGCGCATTCAGTGGTGGTCGAGGGTGGTAGCGACTCTGCGAGGCGAGCAAAAGTCGAGGCTAGCAGCAGTGGCTCGGTGCAGCGTGCAAAGCGTCGCTCTGGGCGCGCCCAGAGCACGCATCATGACATGTTGACAGAATGCCAAGGTGATCAGGCGCTCGGGTGAGGTGGCAACTAACGAGACCAGGCTAGGGTTTGTAAGAAGGCAAATGGACATGAGGTTAGGCCAGGAGACCAAGCTTGCAATGCTAACTAAAAACCATGTCAAAACTAGCCATGCACATAAGGTGTTTGGCAAAATGCCAAGGGCACCTAGGCATTTCTTGGCGTGGTCATAATCTCTAGATTGGGGTCTCTTTAGGTGAAGATGGTGGTGGCGAGGTTAGTTTGTCAAGCGAAGAAACTTGCTAGTGCAAATATTTGAGAAAAACAGTTTTGGCGAAACTAAAGGCTGTCATATCATGGGCCAAAAATATTCCAATGGGTTCATGCTCTTGGTCTTAAGGGTTTAGCAGGGAGGACTACAAGTAGGAAAAGGAATCATGGATAAAGGAGCAACTTAAAATGTGGTTGATGTACAAATCACCAAGTTGGACTAGAATGGAAAAGAGGTTGATTCACTCAAATTTTCAAAGGACATAACTGGGTTTTTGCATAAAGTTGAATAATATACTCTTGTTAACATCCCACAATTTTGGTGGATGTCTTAAAGAAGTATTTAAATAGGTTGTCTTGCAAAACGCCTTTGGACCAGATTTGAAAATTAGGTGTGGAACTCAAAATATTTAATGAATGAAATATATTATTGTATAAAAGTGATTTAAAGACATCACATGACATCCCCAAATTTTGGTTGGAATATTAAACAGATTTATCAAATGGTTGTAGTTCAAAAAGAGCTCCAAAACTAAAGATAAATCATTTTAAGGATAAAGCTCGAGAGAAAATAATTATGTAAATAAATCTACTGATTAAAATTGATATAATGAGAGAGCATAGAAGTCCAATACATTTTTGGAAAGTTTCTACTTGGGGTAAAACTCCTCAATATTAAAGAAAAGGGGTTTTGAAATCAACAAAAAATCCAGAAAGCAAAATTTTTAAACTCATGTCAAAATTTTAATAGTTAAAACATGGTCAAATTTTTGGGGTGTTACAACACTACCCCCCTTAAGAAAAATCTCGTCCTCGAGATTTGCTAAGGATTGTATTTTTGAAAATATTACTCTTACCAAATCGAAACAATTACATTACTTAGCGAAGAAAAACTGCGGCTAGAGCAATAAGTGGTGTGAAACTACGATGTGGGACCTTTGGCGTGTGTGGAGAAATCACGCTTTAGGGCAAAAGCAAGCGATTTCTCGTTGGGCGTAGTAAATTTAGAATAAATTCTAAATTTTAAAATCGCTGGTCGTGCCGGAACACAGATGCTCTCTCTGGCTGATAGGTGGACCGGGGCCCTTGTCGATCTCTTCTTCTTCCTCTGGCTCTCTCTTCTTCCTCTCTCCTGGCGCTTTTCGCGCTTTCTCCACCGGCGGCGTCTAGCGCGTAGGGCATCTAGGCGTCTGCGGTAGTCTTGTGGCGTGCTAACTTCTGCGGTGCAGCGTGCACTCACCTCTGCGGGCGGTCTTGTTGTCGGCCTTTGCTTTCATGGATTCATCTCCGTACTGCCGCGATCGGCGGCAATGGCGTTGGTGGACCTCGCCCACCGTACACCGATCTCGAGCTATAAAGCAG
The DNA here is from genome assembly GCA_021605205.1 of Aegilops longissima. Classification (NCBI taxonomy): domain Eukaryota; kingdom Viridiplantae; phylum Streptophyta; class Magnoliopsida; order Poales; family Poaceae; genus Aegilops; species Aegilops longissima. Next base: position 10,066 of record JAHIAM010001435.1, read on the forward strand.
TAGGGTACTCCTTTCTTCTTCCTCACACCTGGCCTCGTTCCTCCTTCTCCTTCCTTCTCCTCTATTCCCGTTTAGAAGCTCGGCCGAGGCTCCAATGGCGGAGGTGGTGCGGGCTGGTACGTGATCTGGTGTGCGGAAGGTGGCAGCGATATTAGGGCTCTCCGTGCTCTGTCTTGCGATGATCCTCGATGATCGTCGCGATGCTGCCCTTCGGTGTTAGCTCTCCGCGGTGGCGGTGATCACGAGTAGGTGTGATCGGGTGTTAGCTGGTGTTGGTGTGTCGGAGGTAACTTGTGCGGATGATTATCCACTAATCTCTCCTTTAGAGGCTGTGGTGCTTTTGGGAGGTGGTTGGTGAGATGCAACATGGTTACGTGTTTTTGCAAGCAGTGTAAGTGTTAAGTGGTTGGGGTTGTGGCTCTGCTGTCATGGTGCTCTTGTGAATAAAAGCTCCATGCCGTGAGAAGATATATGATGCAGCAACTCAGGAAAAGAAATCTCACTCCAGGATTTTTCGCGGGGAACAATAGTTAATTTAAAGAAGAAAAAATTAGACCACAACAAAGACTACTCATATTAGTAGAAACCAAATAATTGACTCGTCGTACAAACTCAGGGTACCACGCATAAGTTACAACACATAAATAAATGTTGCAATAATAAACACAGTAGTGACGTCTATAATGAAAATGGTAACTGGACGCGGTTCCGTGAAAATGTCTCTGGTACTGGGACACACTCCTCTTCTATCGGGGGAAGTGGATTGACCCGTCGATGTATGTGTTTCTCCTAGTCGGGCTTGATGGTCTACGATGGCAATCTGAGGATTCAAATCAGCGAGACTCGGAGATAACCCATTATTCGCTGGTTCAAGCGTTCTTGGCGATGACGTCTTTGGACAAGGTTGGCGATCTGGGTCTCTCAAATCGTCCACAGGAAAAGATATTACTTCTCCGGGTGCTGCGGCTCGGAAAGTAATAATACCCTCGTTCAACGGCATAGGGTACCACGAATCGAAAGCGAGCAAGCGCCGTGGCAGCAACTTCTATGGCCATATGTGGGGTTGGCATAGATTTCCCCACGAAGAGACCTTCGTTGGGTCTTGGTTTGAGTCTCTGGGAGGGATGTGTCTGCTGCCCAATATTTGAGGTGGAAGGGTGATTCTCGATTTGAACAGCTCGTCTTTGGGGTGGCTGGTAGAACCCATAGTGCTGCAGGTAAAATCCCACAATATTTTGACAAAACTACCGGTGTTGCATCAGGGGTTCTCGAGATAAATACTAGGGCTCGGCATGGCAAGAAATGGCGCACAAGGTGAGGGTGCTTGGCAAGGTCACGAGGTGGCCTTTTATAACCTTGGAGCTGGGTCGTTTTACCGTGGTGAAAGGTAATAAATTTGCAGTTCAGCTCAAGGGTCGGGTCAAAGCCACGAGATACTCATATCTCACAAGAGTGGCGCGATCTTGTGGTTGTCGTCGGGGTTGGTTGTTGGTAGTTGTGCGGAATAAAAATGCAAGCTGTAGGCTGACATATTTATGCAAGGCTACTATTAAAACAGAGCACTGTGCGAGGCTGCATTTATTCTGAGGTCACACGATTACAATGCAAGGATACTGAGACTCGGCACTACTCGGGTGACTTAGTCTACCTCGTTAATATCAAGCGGGCTTGCCTTGTGGATGTCGAGGCTTCTCCTCGGGTCTCACCGTCGGGATTAGGCTGGAGGTGGTTGAGGGACTTGAGGTCGGGATGGCGATGATGACCATCGCGAGGATTGTTAGCCACAATCCCGTTGGAGTGTGCTCCCAAAAGGCGACAAACATACGGGGTCATCATAGTGCCTTGGTTGATGGTGGGGCTGACCTCGGGGTCTCGATTGGGTGTCGAACAACACGTTGGGTTGTCGGCGTCGGGCTCGTTCTCTCCTCTTGCGGGGCTCGGCGAACCAGTTCTCCATGAGCTGCGATCAGATCAATGGTGATTTGATCGAACAGTTCCTCTAGTGCACCTACATAGCGCACTAGGTGCAACAATGCGAGGATCCGTCTCGTGATCTCCGTTGGCAACAGGGTGGCCTACCATACCCTTCACGGCTGGGGTAGTAGTAGAGCGGCGACAGTTAACTCTAAGCGACAAGCTGCGGAGTTGAACTATGGCCTCTCGAGCAGCTAGCTGGATGGCTTGTGGCTCGAAGGAAGTTGTCCTTCGGTGAACCTGTTGAGGCGATAGGCCCCTACGTAGATGTGCCTGATGGCCCAGAATTGATGGCTCTCGCCGCTCATGAACCCTTGGTACACAACATATTCGGGAGGCTCCTCTACGCGCATAAGTATGACGGGTGAGGTTTGCGAGTATGGTCACAAAACCTCAAGGTTGGTTGATGTGGTTTCATTGTGCCTGACAGGGCCATGCATTATGGCTCGGTTTGGGGTAGAGGCTGTGTTGTGCTGGGTTGAGGCTAAGCGTGCCCTTTTATAGAAAGCAGGGGCCGGGGCCTTCCTTCATGCAGCTTGCGAATGGGGCATATAATGCATCGGTCCTTTGGGCGTGATCGGCAGGCTAGGTTGATAGGTTGGGCACCATTGTCAAAAGGTGTCGGAGCTCCTTGTGTGGCTATCTTGCGAGAAGCTTGGCTGGGGTTTGGTTAAGGTGCAGGGTTGGTTTACCTAGGTTTTCGACACAGCTAAGATAGGATTAGCCAATGGTCAGCTGGCTCGATACCAAGTTTGTCACGACCGGTTTTCGGGTATTGATTTCAGAAAATGGCCCTTGTGCTCACCAGCCCGGGATTCTGTTGGTGATGAGGCACCTACTTGATCTGAAAAATCAAGCAAAATACAAAATATGTAGTACAAGACCATTTTGGCTGTGAGTACAACAAATGGTTTCTAGGGGTTGATGGCGGAAGCAGTTTGAGGATCAATTGCGTCTATGGGACTCCATTTCCCACAGGAACAGCTGACCAGGATAACTCCTATCTTCACGAGGCTGCTATCACCATTGCTTAAGTTCCGAGGCTGTAATCACGGTCGCTCCTCTCCGCGCAAGAAATCTGGCCAAGACAATAGCCAGGGACAAGCCAGTGAGTACTTTTGAATGTACTCGCAAACATTATGAACACGGGTATAATATAACGACAATAATTATGTTGTAAAATATTTTATGATCGCAACATTAGTCACAAAATAAAATATCTGATGCATGCAAGCAGGTTATTTATATACATGAATATGCAATAACATAGTAGTAATAAAATGCACCGATCGGGTGTCTGAAGCGACGCCTCAAAAGGTTAGTAAACAACGAGCATGCCTAAGTCGGGCGTCTGAGCGACACCACACAAAGGGCTTATAAGGTAAATAAATAACAAGCATGCCACAGTCGGGCGTCTCAGCGACACCACATAAAGGGCTTATAAAGTAAATAAATAACAAGCATGCCACGATTCAGGCGTCTCGGCGACACCACATAAAGGGCTTATAAAGTAAATAAATAACAAGCATGCCACGATCGAGGCGTCTCGCGACACCACATAAAGGGCTTATAAAGTAAATAAATAACAAGCATGCCACGATCGAGGCGTCTCAGCGACACCACATAAAGGGCTTATAAAGTAAATAAATAACAAGCATGCCACGATCAGGCGTCTCGGCGACACCACATAAAGGGCTTATAAAGTAAATCGGTGAATATCCGGAGGTAGAACCATCCCGGGGATACTCAATAATTTAAATAATATAACAGGTTAGTCCATAACAAATAGTAATCATGATCATCACGAATCACAAGTCGTAATCCAGTTCGGTTTATGAGTTTCTCCTCAGAAGGCCGACACTAAGACCGACACGACCCATCCCGGACTATAGTCCTTAACCACGGATCGGCTATTGAATAGGTTTAATCTCTGTAGAGGTGTACTCTTTACCCACGAGTAGCAGTTCCTTTAGTCCATCGGGACTAATTCCGTCTGACCTTTTAATTGAAAACACTCCTATCGCACGCACAGCCTAACTTACGTTATGCAGAATCACCCACGACACCCGTTAAGCGAAACTCTAAGTGGGAGGCTACAACCTCGGCGTAACATGGGATCACAAAATTTATACAGCGCGCAAACTAGGGAGCTACCCCTTGGCTACAACAGAAACACCCATGCTCCGGACCGGTGGCATGCCTACGGATGCCTTGGTATCTTCCACCATGGCCTCTCATGCGGTGTGTGCTAGGAAAGGGTTGACAACTTCTTGAACCGTACCCTGCCTATGGCGAGGACAAGTGGCGTCTGAAACAAGTATGGGGTTACGGAACAAGACTCGATCTATAGTGCGACTCGGGAGGTTTAAATATTCCTGCATGATTAGCATGACAATATATACTTCAACCAATAGACAGAATCACCACGCGACATACCCCTCATGCCATACCGGACACGACCGTCTCGACGGAGGACTAGGGACAAGGCCGTGTCTACCCAAGACAGAGGCTTTCCCGGATTCCCTTCCGGTATGCATGAAAGGCATATTACGGTGATTACCATCACAACCATATCAAACTCTAATAGCATGAAATCATCAATATGCACTCATGAGTAGGACATATCATCACATAAAATGGCGTATACCCCGTGTCGAGGTGGTGTTGTCATCGTGTCAAGTAATACACACAATATTATGCCAGGGTTCAGAATGCTTGCCTTCAAGTCGGGGGGAGGCAGGGTGCATTCCAAAACTCTTGAAGGCTATCTCCTCTCTCCAAAAATCCTATTTAGAAAATTTTCGAATCAATATATAGCTTAAAAACAGTACCAAAAAGTTGTCTGAATTTTTTTAAATAAATCGTAAAATAAACTAGACAATATTTGAGTGAGATAGGAACAAGAATCAACTCATTCGGAGTTATAATTAAAATGTTATAGGCAGTCAAAGTTTGGTCAAAAATCTGTTTTTAAAATCAAGCAGCAAAAAAAAGCGTTTGATTCTGACCACGTCGAAGCGTATTTTGGCTTCGCTTCCACTTATCCACGTGTGGAAAAGCGCGTGTCAGCGGCGATGGGCGGCCTGGCCTTTGGTCAGGTTGACTAGTCTCCCTTCCCTCTTCTTCCTCTGCCCCGGCGGAGGGACTCAGTGGCCTTCGCCGGTGAGCAGTGGTGTTGTTCAAGAAACGCGGGTGGGGATGGATCTACCGGTGGGGCGGTCCTCCCGGTAGTGGTTTGGTCGATGGGGGTGGAGGGAGTCACCGTCGACGAGCTTAGCGGAGGCCGGAAGCTTCGGGAGCAAAGTGAACTTGGGGTTACGGTGGCTCTCCGTCGCGGCCGGCGTTGGTTAACCGCAAGGCGAAGAAGTCGATTGGTGGTGTTGGGAGGGCGGGAGGCTTTGGTTGTGATGAGCGGGCAGGGGGCGGCGGTGTGGCTGGCGGGAGGCGGGAAGGAGGCCTTCCAGGCGATTGATGGCTCTGGGAGCTCGATGGGTCGGCTTGGGGTCGCTGAGGGCTCGGAGGGTGCAGGATTCCTTAAATAGGCTAGTCAAGCGGTTCCATGGCGGTCGGGGATAAGATCACCGTGAACCGCCTCTCTGTTCTGGCAGGGTGTCGTGGCACCAGGCGCTGCAGACGGCGAGAGATAAACTTGGACTACTCAGCAGGCGGCTGGCGGCGGCTATGGCTTGGCGGCACCGCATGGCGAGGCTCGGATCTTGGCGTGCCGCCAAGGACTCAGCCGGCGGTCTTGTAGGGCACCGGGGAAGCTTAGCGCATTCAGGTGGTGGTCGAGGGTGGAAGCGACTCTGCAGGCGAGCAAAAGTCGGTAGCGACTCTGCGAGGCGAGCAAAAGTCGAGGGAACGCAGCGGCGGCTCGATGCGATGCATGTAAAGCGTCGCTCTGGGCACGCCGAACACGCTTGTCGGCGTGTTGACAGAATGCCAAGGTGATCCAGGCGCTCGGGTGAGGTGGCAACTAACGAGGACCAGGCTAGGGTTTGTAAGAAGGCAAATGGACATGAGGTTAGGCCAAGAGACCAAGCTTGCAATGCTAACTAAAACCATGTCAAAACTAGCCATGCACACAAGGTGTTTGGCAAAATGCCAAGGGCACCTAGGCATTTCTTGGAGTGGTCATAATCTCCAGTTAGGGTCTCTTTAGGTGAAGATGGTGGTGGCCAGGTTAGTTTGTCAAGGGAAGAAACTTGCTAGTGCAAATATTTGAGAAAAACAGTTTTGGCAGAAACTAAAGGCTGTCATATCATGGGCCAAAAATATTCCAATGGGTTCATGCTCCTGGTCTTAAGGGTTTAGCAGGGATGACTACAAGTAGGAAAAGGAATCATGGATAAAGGAGCAACTTAAAATGTGGTTCTTTGTACAAATCACCAAGTTGGACCAGAATGGAAAAGAGGTTGATTCACTCAAATTTTTCAAAGGACATAACTGGGTTTTTGCATAAAGTTGAATAATATACTCTTGTTAACATCCCACAATTTTGGTGGAAGTCTTAAAGAAGTATTTAAATAGGTTGTAGTGCAAAACTGCCTTTGGACCAGGTTTGAAAATTAGGTGTGGAACTCAAAATATTTAATGAATGAAATATATTATTGTATAAAAGTGATTTAAAGACATCACATGACATCCCCAAATTTTGGTTGGAATATTAAACAGATTTGTCAAATGGTTGTAGTTCAAAAAGAGCTCCAAAACTAAAGATAAATCATTTTAAGGGATAAAGCTCGAGAGAAAATAATTATGTAAATAAATCTACTGATTAAGAATTGATATAATGAGAGAGCATAGAAGTCAATACATTTTGGAAAGTTTCTACTTGGGTAAAACTCCTCAATGTTAAAGAAAAGGGTTTTGAAATCAACGAGAAAATCCGAGAAAGCAAAATTTTAAACTCTGTCAAAATTTTAATAGTTAAAACATGGTCAAATTTTTGGGGTGTTACAGGTATGAACCATAGAAGTTGGAATACAGTAGATTTAACATCAATACAAATAAATAATGAGTTCATTACAGTACCTAAAGGTAGTGATTTGCTTTATTACACTAACGGATCTAACAAGTTTTTGTTAAAGTTTTGTGTGGATGAAGTGTCCAGAAGGTCGAGGAGCTATCGATATGAGAAGAATAAAGAGATGCAAGAGTTCAAGCTTGGGGATTCCCAAGGAACCCCAAGTACATATTTCAAAGTATACTCAAGCATCTAAGCTTGGGGATGCCCGGTTGGCATCCATCTTTCTTCTTCAACAAATATCGGTATACCTCGGTTTTGTTTTGTTCACATGATTTGTGTCCTTTGTGTTTTCATTTTCTCCAAGAACCATGCTAGCATGAGATAGCCCTTCATTGATTTATAGAATACTTCATGTGCTTCACTTAAATATTTTAAGTATGATCTTATAGAATTTCTCTTTGTGCTTCACTTAAATCTTTTGAGTATGGTTTTATAGAATGCTTCATGTGCTTCACTTATACACTTTGAGCTTGGATATTGGTTAATTGTAGAATGCACCATGAACTTCACTTATATCTTTTGGAGTATGAATAATACTATCATTTAAAGTGGGTTTGGAAGAGTGTCAACTTTAGGAATTAGTGATCCCACTATTTTGGAGGATGTTGAATCTTAGTGTGATATTTATGAAAGTGGATTCGGAAGAGTGTCAACTTTAGCTAGTAATGATTCCACTATTTCAGAAGAGGTTCCAATTGAGTATTAAAACAAAGTTGCTATCCATGATACTACTGAAAATTATTATGAGAGAGGAATACATGCTTGTAGGAGTTGCAATAATATTAAGTTTCCTCTCTATGTGCTTAAAGTTTTGAAGTTATACTTGTTTTGCCTTCCTATGCTAGTTGATTCTTGTTCCCATAAGTTGTGTGCTCACAAAATCCCTAGGCATAGGAAGTGTGTTAGATTTAAATATGCTAGTCATATTCTTCAAGATGATCTCTTAGTGTTTCAATTCCTATCTTTAAAGTGAGCATCATTCAAATCATCATGCCTAGCTAAAAGGCATTAAAGAAAAGCGCTTGTTGGGAGACAACCCAATATTTACCCTTACTGTTTTTGTGTGTCCACATGATTAATCTACTGTAGTAATCATGTTTTATGCTTTTTGTTTCAATAAAGTGCCAAGTAAGACCTTTGGGAAGACTTGGGTGAAAGCTAATGTGATCTTGCTGTAAAAAACAGAAACTTTGCGCTCACGAGAATATATGTCATTTTTTACAGAAGAGTGCTATTGAGTTGATTATTTTTGCAGAAGATTAATAGAAAAATTCCTCACTTCCACCAATTTATTTCATAATTGTTGGAGTAGTAGAAGTATGGTTATTATTCAGACCATTACAGACTGTTCTGTTTCTGACAGATTCTGTTTTCATTGCATAGTCTGCTTGTTTTCTAGTTTCTATGGCTTATATTTCTCAATATAATTTGTAGAAATGATATTGTACAGTAGGAATTGTGTTAAAACAATTATGAACCTTGTCTTTGTCAGTACCAAAGTGAATGGTTTGCTCTTTATCATACTAACCTATCTCACGAAGTTTGGCTAAGTTTTGTGTGATTGAAGTTTTCAAGTTTTGGGTGAAATATCGATATGAGGAGAATAAGGAGTGGAAAGACCCTAAGCTTGGGGATGCCCAAGGCACCCCAAGGTAATATTCAAGGAAGACTCAAGCGCCTAAGCATGGAGATGCCCGGAAGGCATCCCTCTTTACGTCTTCAAAACTATCGGTTCACCTTACTCGAAGCTACATTTTTATTAGTCACATGATATGTGTTTTACTTGGAGCGTCATTTTATTTTGTTAGTATTATCTATATGCTATTTAGAATAATGTTTTGCATCTTTATTTTCAATAAAAATGTCAAGGATAGCCTTTTACCTTGCTTATTTTGCAAGTATACATGTTGCTGTTTGAAAACAGAAAGTTTACGCTGTTGCAAAAATTCCTTAGAAAAGTCAGAATGTGCTAAAATGTTGAAACCTTTTGAATAATAAGATCTAATAAATTTACTACAGTGGGAATATCCTTTCATAATTTTTGGAGTTAGGGAAGTATGATGAATCTTGCATTCTTTACAGACTATACTGTTTTGGTAGATTGCTGTTATGGTTGCATTGTTTGCATATGTTTGCTTGTTTAATGATTCTATTTGAGGTAGGAGTGTTAAATATGCAGAGGAATTTTAGTAGAACCAGAGATCCTACGGACCTGCTCTGGAGGTTGTAGGGAAGGATGGAGGCGAGGCGAGGCGATGGCGTGTGGCGGCCGTGCTGAGGCGCAAATCACGTGGGAGGAAGATGTCGACTAGGGTTCGGCTCCTCTGGGGCAGGCAATAAGGATAATAATATTCTTATTGCTTGATTCCAAAAGAGTCTTACAGCCTGTATTTATAACCTAGATAACTTGCGGAAGAATTAACCTAAGATAACTTGCATAAGAATTAACCTAAGATAACTTTTGGGCTAAGATTTCCCGGCGGGCCTAGCTAAACCGGCCATAACACTTCTCCCCGTCTGCACAAACAGCTCGTCCTCGAGCTGTAAGGTGAGAAGCGCTCTGAGAACCCACAGGCGATCAACCAGTGTCAAACACCTTCTCGACAGCTGGGGTGGCCAGGTCGTGATGGCGGGGTCCTCGGAATGTAGTCTGCAACCTCCGGTAGAAGAGTCGCGGGCGAGCATGGCCGGCGTGTAGGGCTCGTCGCAGTTGAAGGACAACCCTTGGCGGCGGCTCGAGTAGCTTCGGTGAGGTGAGCCGGCGGAATGGGCGCGCCATGATCACGGTGATGGGTGCCGCAGAAGCGTCATGAGCCGACCCGCCAGCGGAATCCGGCCGGGTAGCAACCAACAGTGGGGCGGTGATTCTGCTGGATGGCCATCATGCGGTGCTCGAGCAGCGGGTGTAGTACATGGCCCGGAGATCACTGGGGTCCCCAGCTCACGTCCATGCGGATGTGATCCGGAAGTCCACCGACAAAGAGGTCAGCCAGCTGCTGCACCGTCACACCGGCGCATGGCATGCGAGGGCACAGAAGCGGTCGGCGTAGTCCTGCACCGTGGAGGTGAAGGGAAGCGGCGAGCTCGCTAAGCGGCTCCCGCGAACCGGAGGCCCAAAGCGAAGGCGAGCTGTGGCGCTCCCAAAGGGGCATGGTGGCCTCGTCACGCTCGAGGCGTAATACCAGTCTGTGCCGTGCCGCGAAGGTGGTGCAAGCGAGCTAAATGCGCTCCGTCTGGTGCGCTGCCATGAAAGAACTGCTTCGCCTTGGTTGAGCGAGTTGAGGGTCCTCCGTGCCGTCATAGGTGGCGAAATCGATCTTAGCGAACAGCGGCGGTGTATGCAGGTCGGGCGCCGTGTCGGCTGGCTCGAGGTGCGAACAGCGTGGCGGAGTGGCGCTGGTCGAATACTCGGGTAGGGGGGCCGTGAACGGATGGCCCACCGAACTGCGAGGCAAGTCGGCTGTTGGGGCCGTGGTGTGAACCGGCAATGGCGAAGCCCGGCCGCCCATCTTTGGAAGTGGCGGCAGGGGCGGAAGCGGACTGATGGATCGGGAGGCGGTCGGCGAGTACCCAGCTGGGCGAAGCGGCGCCCGGTGGAGTGCAGCGGCAACATCGGGGGTTGGGCGGGGCAGCGGCTGCCGGGGGCGACAACGGCTGCGAGTGCGAGCGCCATCGATGGTGGCGGCGGCGGATGCCACGAGCCCGGCGGTGGTGGTGGCCGCTGGAGTTCCCATGCAGAGCAGCAACAGCGGGGCCCGCCACTGCGGGTGCTCCGGAAACAACCACGGCGCAAGGTGGCGTGGGTGGCGTCGGCGCGGCGGCGGGGGCCGTACACTCCTGCAATGTACTAGTGGTGCTGGTGCATGTGGAGCCCTTGGGCGGCCGTCACGAGCTCTTTGGGCGTGTTGGTCATTTGTTCCGGTGTGAAAACGGCGGTGGCGGCGGCCGAAGTGATGGGGGCGGCGGTGGTGAGAGCCAGCGGTGGTGACCGGGCCCGACAGCGTGGGGCCCGGCGGTGGTCATTAGGCGGATGTCATCGGCGCGGTGGTCATCGGCGGAGGTGGAAACGAGCGGCGGCGATGGTGTTGACGAAGACATGATCGGACCCAAGTCTCTGGATACCAAATTGGTAGAACCGAGGATCCTACGGACCTGCTCCGGAGGTTGTAGGGAAGGATGGGCGAGGCGAGGCGATGGCCAGGCGCCCGGCGGATGGGCGCCGTCGCGTGGGAGGAAGATGGCAGCTAGGGTTCCGGCTCCTCTGGGAGCCGGGCAATAGGGATAATAATATTCTTATTGCTTGATTCCAAAAAGAGTCTTACAGCCTATATTTATAACCTAGATAACTTGCAGAAGAATTAACCTAAGATAACTTGCATAAGAATTAACCTAAGATAACTTGTGGGCTAAGATTTCCCTGTGGGCCTAGCTAAACCGGCCATAACACATTTAGTATGCAATGTTGGATAATAATTTTAGTAATTTGTTACAGTAGAAAATGATAAGGTTTTGCATTGGTTTATACTAACCTATCTCACGAGTTCTTGTTGAGTTTGGTGTGTATGAAGCTTTTGAGATTTAGAAGCCCGACATATAAAAGGAATTAAGGTGACACGAGCTCAAGCTTGGGGATGCCCAAGGCACCCCAAGACATTATTTCAAGAAGTCTCAAGCATCTAAGCTTGGGGATGCCCGATGAGCATCCACCTTTTCTCTTCAACAACTATCGGTTAGTATCGGTTGAACCTAAGTTTTGCTTCTTCACATGAGTTGTGCTATCCTTGCAATGTTATTTTATTTTTTTTTTGCTTGCTGTTTGAATAAAATCATTGGATCTGAAATATTGAATGAAAAAGAATCCTCCATGGCTAGTTAATAATTTTACTACTCGGTGTTCTTCACTCATATCTTTTGGATTAGTTTGTCATTTGCTCACATGCTTCATGTCTATCCTATGAGTAAATGGTTGAATGAATTGAATATCATAAACCTGAATTTTTATATGTTTCATATGCTTATAACATGGTTAGTGACAATTTCACACATAGAAAGTATGAGGCATAAAAGTTGTTGAGAATTGGCAAGCGTAGTTTTGGTCATCGTTGCAATTAATTGGAAGTAATAAGGGAAGAGGTTCACATACAAATATATTATCTTGGACATCTTTTATGATTGTGAAGCACTCATTAAGTATGACATGCTAAAAGAGTTGACGTTGGACAAGGAAGACAATGTAATGGTTTATGTTTTCCGACATCTTAGTTAAAGTATATTGTCATTGACCTTCCAAACATGTTGAGCTTGCCTTTCTCCCTCATGCTAGCCAAATCCCTTGCACCAAGTAGAGATACTACTTGTGCTTCCAAATATCTGTAAACCAGTTTTCCCATGAGAGTCCACCATACCTACCATTGGATTGAGTAAGATCCTTCAAGTAAGTTGTCATCGGTGCAAGCAATAAAATTGCTCTCTAAATATGCATGACTTATTAGTGCGGAGAAAATAAGCTTTATGCGAACTTGTTGTGGAAGTAATAAAAGCGACGGATTGCATAATAAAGGTCCACATACAAGGGCAATATAAAGTGGCGTTCTTTTGCATTAAGATTTTGTGCATCAACCCTAAGCAGCGCATGACAACCTCTGCTTCCCTCTGCGAAGGGCCTATCTTTTACTTTATGTTTTTACTTTATGCTTGAGTCAAGGTGATCCTCACCATTCCCTTTTCATTTTATCCTTTGGCAAGCTCCTTGTGTTTGAAAGATCATGATATATATATCCAATTGGATGTAAGTTAGCATGGGCTATTATTGTTGACATCACCTAAAGGTGAATCGTTGGGAGGCAACACAATAAGCCCTATAGCGACCAGACCTCAAAGCAGTCGATCTCGTGCTCGAGTGTCATCCACTGGATCGATGTCTGACACCACCACAGTACTCGGAGGATTTATATGAGTAGCAATCACACACTTATTACAAATCGAATGTCTCAAGAGAACTTAATAAAATAAATATGGCTTAAGGCCATCTAATACGATAACAGCGGAAGGCTTGGAAGAAAGCGAGTCCACCAACTCCAACGGCATCATGAGTATAGAACCACGACCTAAGCACCTTACTAAGTAAATGCGAAAAGTCGCAACATGAAGCGTTGCAGCCAAAAGCAGGTCAGCACATGGAATATCTGGCAATGTAACACATAGAGAATAATGAAATGATAAGCCTATACTACATGCATATATGGCTGGTGGAAAAGCTCTATGGTTACAGTTTTGCAGAAAGCCAGTTTTTCCCTACTGCAAAGGAATAAATTTTATTTAACTATCATGGTGGTTGTTAAACATTGAGAATGGTTGACAACATTCTCAATCCCAATTAAAAGTACTCATTAACAAACCCAACAATATTAAATTAGAGTAACATGATGAGATTCACATGATATCCAAGTACTAGATACTCAAGGCGTCCATAACAGGGGACACGGCTAACCATGATTAGTTTATACACTCTGCAGAGGTTTGCGCACTTTTCCCCACAAGACTCGATCGCCTCTGTTTGATTTCTCGCACTACATGGTGTTTGAGAGGCGGATGGCCGAGACATAGTCTTTCGAGCGCTAGCACCTTACATGTGGGTAGACCGTACCAACCTACAACCCCTACATCGCTAGTCTACTCGTAAGAGTTCGCACAACAATCAACTCGCAGAGCCCATAATGGCTTGTGGCTGCACGTAAGTTTCTAGTTTGAATAATCTCATGATCCCTTTGAGCACAGGTGGCGGTCCAAAGAAATCTGAGCAAGTCTGATAGAAACCAGGTGCCTCAATCCACCCGGATGTGTGTTTAAGTTGCCACCTTAAATAAACCATTAAATAACAATCTCACATCATCATGGATACACTCACCCAATCCGTCTACTAGCATAGCATAGCATAATAAGCAAGCGTAGAAGTAACTCCCAAGGGTTTGATAATAAAGCAGGTAATAGGTACTACCTCAACTACTTCCCAAAACCCACAATTTAATTAGATCCTAATCATGCAATGTTTGAGGTAGATCTAATGCATAAAAACTGGGTAGTAGAAAAGGTATGATCAAAGTGTTACTTGCCTTCTTGATGATCCATGAAACCTAGAGACTCGAAGTAACAAGCGGCGCACTCGGGTATTCTATCGCGGACAAACAAACAAGCATACAATAAGTACTCATCTAATGCACAGGTAAAACTCAAATAGATCTAACCAGATAGTTCAACTTAAGAACTCCGGTTTGCAAAAGAATCAAATCAAGCGAAGCAGCGAAAGTCAAACAACGGAAGAAAACAGCTTCATTTTACTAATCTGGATCTAGGTCAAATTTTACAGAAGCAAAAACTTGTTTAAGTAGATTATTCGGGAAGAGGGTTTCGATCTGAAACTCTAGGCGCTTGAATCGCTGATTCCGATAAGCGGCGAAAAGTTATCTTGAAACAAAATCGGTTTGGAATCGCGATCGGAAAATCGCGGATTAAATCCGAGAAAAGAAAAAGCGACGAGCGGGTTAGCGAGCGGACGTTCGTTAACTAAACTAATCTGCGAACGTTAGCTAATTAGCCTAAACGAAAAAAACCGAATCTATTAAAAAGCGAAAATAAAAAACCGAAAAAACAGAAATAAAACCAAAGAAAAAACACGCTCGGTTTTATTAAAAAAACGCACGGAAAGCAAGCGGGCGAACCTCGGCGTGAGGCGGCTCGGCGTGGCGAGGTCTCGGTGAGGCGGTGGTGTGGTGGCGCGATGGGCTAGTGTTAGGGTTAGGGTTTCAGGCGAGGTGGGGTGGTGGTAGGTGGTGAAGGTGGCCAGGCGGCTCGGGTGGGGGTGCAGAGCACCGGTAGGCGCTTTATATAAGTGCCCCGGCGGAGTCCAGCAGGCACGACCCAAGGTCGGTCTTGCGTTTTTTAATAATAGCATGAAAAAAAAAATACTAAGCGAACTCAAAATCCGAAATAAATTTTCCCGGCTTCTAAAATCAAGCCGTATTTAATGAACATTTATTTGGGGCCTATATACAATTTTAAAAGCAGCATTTTCCTAAATTCAAATAAAAAGCGAAAAACTCCAAAATAAAATCTTATTTGATTTTATTATTAAATCTTCATTATTTCTTTATTTTGGGAAAGTCATTTTATTCCCTCTCTCATATTTTGGTAGTAGAAATAATTGAAGATAAAATAATTAAAATCAAATGATCCTTTTTTCAAAATTTGAGAAAACTCAAATATGAAAATAACGAAATCCCCAACTCTCTCGTGGGTCCTCGAGTTGTGTAGAATATCTAGGATCGAGCAAGAATGCAGCGAAAAAAATATGATATGCAATGATGCTCTATGTATGAAATTCCAAATTGGAAATTTGGGATGTTCTGAACCTACCCCTTAAGATCAATCTAGCCCTCGAGATTCGGGTTAGCTAGAAAATAGGTGAGGTGGTCCTTAAGCAAATCTTCCTCTAAGCTCCCGGTGGCTTCATCCTCGTGTGGTGGCTCCTTTGAACTTTGCAAAACTTAATGACCTTCTTTGCGAGTAACTCATTGGCAAACTTGAGAATCTTAACTGGTTTCTCCTCATAGGTCAAATCATCATTCAATTGAATAAACCACGGTGCACGGTATCTCTTAGTGGTATATCAGCCATCTCTGCGTGACACTTCTTCAAGCGAGAAACATGAAACACATCATGAACTCGACAATCCTTGGTAGTTCCAACATGCATAACTTCTCCCATGCGTTCCAAGACACGATAAGGTCCTACAAATCGTGGCGCTAACTTTCCTTTAACTCCAAAACGCTTAACTCCTCGAAGCGGCGATACTCGAAGATAAACTCTGTCTTCGACTTCGTATTCTGTCTCCTTGCGTTTTGAATCCGCATAGCTTTTGTTTCTTGACTGGGCTACCTTGAGCCTATCGCGAATCAACTTTACTTTTCGTTCAGACTCCTTAATCAAATCCGGTCCAAAAAACTGGCGGTCTCCAACTTCATCCCACAACAACGGGGTCCTGCACCTCCTTCCATACAAGGCTTCGAAAGGTGCCATCTTCAAACTGGTTTGGTAGCTGTTGTTATAAGAAAATTCCGCATCTGACAAGTTGTCATCCCAACTTGATCCATAATCCAAAGCACAAGCTCTAAGCATATCCTCCAAAATCTGGTTGACTCTCTCGGTTTGTCCATACATGCGTGGATGAAAAGCTGTGCTAAACTCCAGCCTGGTTCCTAAAGTTTTGTGCAACTTGCTTCCGAACTTTGAGGTGAATTGGGTTCCTCTATCGTCTGATACTCCTCGAACTCCATGCAAGCATACAATCCTGTTCATGTATATCTTAGCCAATTTAGCGCTTTGCTGTAGGTAGTCTTTCTTTGGAATGAAATGAGCTACCTTCGTCAAGCGATCGACTATAACCCAAATCGAGTCATAGCTTTGAGCAGTCTGGGCAATCCGTGATGAAATCCATACCTAGCTTATCCACTTCCATTCGGGTATAGGCAATGGTTGTAACAATCCTATTTAACCGATGTTACGCCTTCACCCTCTGACATACATCACAAACTGCTATGTACTCTGCAATATCCTTCTTCATTCCGGTCCACCAGAATGTATTCTTCAAATCGAAATACATCTTGGTATTTCCTGGGTGAATCGAATATGGTGAATCATGTGCCTCTTGTAGAATCAACTTCCTGATCTCCGGGTCATTGGGCACATAAACACGGTCTTCAAACCATAGGGTATCATGCTCATCCTCACGAAATCCCTTAGCTTTTCCTTCGCTCATTTTCTCTTTTATCGAGGCAATCTCTTTGTCGATCTTGAGCTTCCTGATTTTGTCCATCAAAGTTGTTGAATCTCAATGCTGCTACATAGCCTCTCGGAACTATTTCCAAACATAGCTCGAAGGTCCTCGGCTAATTCCTTTGGTATTTCTCCCGTCATTAAGGTGTTGGCGTGACTCTTACGGCTCAACGCGTCTGCTACAACATTAGCCTTTCGGGGTGATAATGTAATCTCATATCATAGTCCTTAATGAGCTCCAACCATCTCCTCACTTTGAGATTTAGATCATACGTGTGAAGATGTACTTTAAACTCTTGTGATCCGTATACACCTCACAATGATTTCCAATGAGGAAATGTCTCCATGTTTTCAACGCATGCACTCGACTGCTAACTCCAAATCATCGTAGCATAATTTAGCTCATGAGGATTAAGCTGTTGTGAAGCATATGAAACAACTCTTCCCTCTGCATAAGCCTTGCTCCAAGTCCTCGGCGTGAAGCATCACAATACACCTTATAATCCTTGATACGATCTGCAGAATTATCTTGGTGAGGTAACCAAGCGTTTCTTCAACTCTTGGAAACTAGCTTCACACTCCTCGGTCCAAATGAACTTGGTATCCTTCTTCAACAATTACATCATAGGCTTGCAATCCTTGAGAAATTCTCAATGAATCTCCGGTAGTATCCTGCGAGTCAAGAAACTCGGATCTCTCAACTGTTGTTCGTGCTTCCCGGTTTATTCACGGTGACAACTTTAGTGGGGTCTCTTGCTATACCTTCTCCGGATATAACATGTCCAAGAAATCCAACTTCCTTCAACCAAAACTCACATTTCTTTGAACTTGGCATATAAGCGATGTTCTCTGAGCTTATCGGTACCAAGCGCAAATGCTCCTTATGTTCCTCTTCATTCTTGAGTAAACCAAAATATCATCAATGAACACCACGACGAACTTATCCAAAATTCCATAAACACTTTGTTCATCATGTTCATAAAATAGGCAGGTCGTTAGTCGGACCAAATGACATAACGGTATACTCATATAGCCCGTACACAGTGGTAAAAGCCGTCTTAGGTATATCCTGCTCTTGAATCTTCAACTGATGGTACCTTGATCGCAAATCGATCTTTGAAAACACCTTAGCTCCTTGCAACTGGTCAAACAAGTCATTGATCATCGGCGGTGGGTACTTATTCTTAATGGTCACCGTTCAATCCTCGATAATCAACAACCATTCTTAATGATCCATCCTTCTTCTCCACTAAATCTTGGTGATCCCCAAGGCGAAGAACTTGGGCGAATAAAACCTTTATCCGATAAATCCTTAATCGCTTCTTAATTTCCTCCAAATCTTGGGCTGGCATCCTATCGGTCTCTTAGATATCGGCCCGATTGCACAGCGATAGTTCAATCGAAACTCAATGTCTCTATCCGGTGGCATGCACAGCAACTCTTAGGAAATACGTCCGGGTAATCCCTTACCATTGGTACTTCCTCTGCACAACTCTGTTAAGGAATTTACATGTGTTCTCCTCGGCTCATGCCGTGATACATACTTGATTATCCTCCCCTCACGGGGTGGTAAGCAAAATTGACTTCTTGGCGCAATCTATGTTTCCTCCATACTTGATAACCAATCCATGCCTAATATCACATCCAATCCTAGTGATTCCGAACTATTAGGTCGAGGAAATACATAGTGTCCAATCCTTAATGGCGATCGATCACACCATATACTAGCCATGTATTCTGCTCTCGGGTGAGGTTACTAACATGGGTGACCTAAGGGCTTGGGTTGGTAGTTTATACTTATCCACAAATCCCTTGATATGTATGAATGCGATGCACGGTATAAAAAGAACAAGCTGCGTAAAAGTCTTAACCAAAAACTTACCTATTCTGCGTCGGCTGAGCTTCAACCTCCTCCACGATAGCGTGGTTCACTTGTCCTTTGTTGAAAGGGTTCGGCTTCTTTCGGAGCTCCCATTACCATTACCATTTGGCCTTACGGACAATCATTTGCATAATGCCCGATCTTGCGGCACTTAAAGCAAGTGATGTGGCTCAGTCTACCTTGGATGGTGTTGGCCGGGTTGGTGCGGTTTTGTCCATTGCTTCCTCCATTCCCGTTTCCATTTTTGGTGCCATTATGGTTGTCGAGCTACCTCCTCCATGGGTATGTTGAAACTGTCCTCTGGCTTTGGGGTAAATCGAAGTTTCTGCTTTGTGCTCGAGTTATTCTTCCCTGTCCATACTTCCTCTTGCGATAGTCAATCTGCTGCTGCTTCCTTCAATCATAAAACACGATCTACCAACTCACTGGTAGTTGTCGAAGGTAGCTACCATCAACTGCATGCTCAGCTCATCATTCAGTCCTTGAAACTTCTCACCTTAGCTGCATCATGTAGCGTCATCACGGGGCATAACGTGCTAACTTACTGAAATCATTTACATCTTGTGTTGTCAGTCCTCCTTGGCGCAAGTTCGAAACTCATGCTTCTTCATGGCCTGACTCCTGCTTTGAAACATGGGCGATCTGGAAAGCTTGCTTGGCTGAACCCATGTGGCGGTGTCTGAGGGTAAGTGGCTGTAAAATTCTCCCACAATGCTGCTGCGGGTCCTTCAAGCTGATGTGCGGCAAATTTAACCCTTTCTCCATCTGTACATCCTGCGGTGGTCAACTCCCTCCCTATCTTATGGAGCCAATCATACGCAACAATCGGCTCGGTGCTCTTTGGAAAACACCGTGATTCAGCCTTAAGAAAGCAGGTCAAGTGGTCAGCGGTGGTGGTGGCGGTGGGTTGTTGTTGTTGTTGTTGTTGTTGTTGTTGTTGTTGTTGTTGTTGTTGTTGTTGTTGTTGCCTTGGTTGTGCCAATGTTTGAATCAAGGCATTCTGCTGCTGAATCAATGAGTGATCTCTGGCGGGAAAAAAATCCGGGGTCGCGTCTCGGAGGCATCGAGGGTTTTAAGAAAAGATGAGAGTTAAGAGTAGATTGAGGTCTAGAGACACACTACCCATATGCTCATGAGACAAATCACACAATATCACTCCAATCAATTCACACAAGGGCATACAATGGTCTATCTATCGTTACAAAAGTCTGAAACTAAAACTAATATGTAAGGGGAATCTACTACTCTTATGGTGGTCGACTAGAAAAACTGCCCGATGAAGAATCCATGATATTTGCTCGGCTTTGTCGATTGTACTAGAGTAGGGTACCCTAGTATCCCGAACTTCGTGCGAGGGCGATTCTGACACCAGCAGGCAAGGCTTGCGGGTGACATAAGGTCCTCAAGTGGTTCCTTTGGAGCCATTCAAGAACAAAGTATTCAAGCCAAGGAGACAAGGCCCGGCAAGAGGAGCTTGCGGGAAGATAACAAGGCATGACCAAAGTATTCAGGCCAAGGAGACAAGGCCCGGCAAGAGGAGCTTCTTTGGGAAGGCCAACAAGGCATCTCAAGGAACTTGCGCGACGCGCCACATGTCCCGGCAAGGCTCGGTGGCGACAAGCTTCCGGTAGCGACAAGACAAAGACATGGCAAAGCGCTTGCCTTGATCGACTTCACTCTGTACTGCGCTCGAGCACATCCACCAGCGTGTCGCATACGAGACCTTTCCAAGCGGCGTGGCAAGAGGCTATCTGCCAGCGGTCTTGTGATGTGGGCGGGCTGACAAGATTACCATCGTGGCAGCGGTGGCGTCCACACGGTCCCTTTTTGCCTTTGTTTGGGCGGCCTGAGCGGGCATTTAATGCCTTTGTCCCCTGCCGTCGGGGTTAGGTATGATACCTTTGTACAAGTAGTTGTACCAACCACAATTCTTTTAGCATTTTACCCTTGTCTATGTTGCCACTGTCGGAGACCCTTGAGCATATAAAAGGAGGCCCATGCGCAACATAGAGGGGATGGTTTGAAAGGTTCGAAGGCAGAAAACACTCACGCTAGGTCTCATGAGCAGCTGGTGTGTACTGTAGCACTCAGCGCTCCCAAGCAAGAACACAATACACTCGGACATGCAGCGGTAGAGTGTTATCTCTCGGAGAGCTCGAAGCTGGGTAAACTGCTCGTGTGCCGCCTCGATCTGCTCTTCGTCGATCTCCGCCCCCGCCAAACCGAAAGTGGCTCGGTCCGCCCGGTCCCATAGGTGTTCGTGGATCAGCTTCCCGACATCTTTGGCGTGCCGGTAGAAGCGTCGAGATTGTGCGAACCTGATCCGGCGTTCACGAGCTAGATCTTCATCTTCTTCATCGACATGCCACCGAAGAAGAAGGCTTGGCGCAGATGTTCCGTCCACGTCGATCCCACCACCACCGAACAAGCGGGTGGTGGGGTGAAACGTCGGCGGAACGAAGCGTCGGCGAGAAGCCGCAGTGCTGCCGGGTCAGGGCGAGGCTCGCGCGGACCTCGGCGTCCGTACATGCACGCGCCCATCTCGGGGGCGCGGGACCGGCAGCGTCATGGTACTCGCAGTACCATCGTTCGTTAGGCCAAGATCGAGCTGGTGGATCTCGGGATGCTCAAGACCAGCATGCGCCATGCAATTTGCCGCAGGCGAGACGCGATCGCTGGGCGGGATCTTGCTCCTTCTAACATAGTTAGAAGTCGAGCATATCTGCTCCTCGCACCGTTCGCCTTGCCACCGCCACTCCAATGAAGCTTTGGCGCGAGCTCAACTGCTCCTAGATTACCCTCAGCGGCGGACAAGATCGATGAATGGAGGCCACCATTCAAAGTCTCATCGGCTTTGCCAGCGGCGACACTCCGCCGCGGCGAGTACATCGCTGCCGCGGCGGGGACTGCCAAGCACGAGCGGTGGCGGCAAAACGGTGGGGTGCAACCACCATGCACTCTCACCCGAAGGCCAAGATCGCCAACTCGTCGGATCCACCTCGGCGGCGACTCCACCGCATCGTCGGATCCACGAGCCCATCGCGATCAGCGCCAAGTTCTTCACGAGCAGCGGCAAGAAGGCGCTCGAACTTCGCGCCGGCGCCCGAAAGCGGCGTCAATCGGACCAGCCCCTCGTAGACATGCATGCGCCCGAAGAACGAGGCGACTTGCGCGTCTGCGATGGGTTGCCCTGCGTTCACTCGTGAGCTGCGGCAAGTCGATGGACATGAAGAATTTCAAGCGGACATACGAAAGAGAAGTATGGCGGCAAATCGCATCCGTCGAGTTCCTCGGCATCTACACCATCAGCGGTGCAAGCTGCGGCGAGCGACAAGATCTGGCCAACTACTTCCCGGCTGGTGCTCAAGCCCAACGTCGAGATCTGGCTCATGCACTTGCCGGACAACTCCATATCCTCCTAGGCAGACCTATGCCATCAGTTTGTCGGCGCCTTCTGAGCAGCCACAAGCCTCATGGCCAAGAAAGCGACCTTCATCTGCTGCGCCCGGAAGGAAGAGAGCCCTGCGCAAGTTCATTGAGAGATTCAGCCCGCGTACTGCACAACATCGAGATGTCCACCTGCCGCGGTAATCAGCGTGTTCCATCGAGCGTGCGAAACCGCGAGATCGCGGGAGGAGATGGCGATGTGCAAGATCGAGGCGTCGATGAGCTATATGCCTGGCCGACAAGTGTGCGCGTCTTTGAGGAAGGAGGAGACTCCCGGGCTGAAGCAGGAGGATCGATAGTGAGGAAGCTGCCCGGCAAGAAGAACCGCGGCGGAACAACGGGAAGAAGAAAGGCAAAGATGTGCTAGTCGTTGAGCAGTCCGACAGCGGAGGTGGCGTAAAGAAAGCCAAAGCTGGTAGCTCCGGCAAGGAGATTACGCGGTACCAACTGCCGGTGTGGCGGTCGCCGACAAGCGGGGCGGCACCAACAAGCGATCTTGCAAGATCCACCGCACCAAGGGTCATGACCTCCAAAGCTGCAAGAAGGTCGAGCAGCTTGCCGAGCAACAAAAGGCTGAATCTGACGATGCGACAAGGAGAAGGCCCAGGAAGGTCTGGAGGTCAGCAAAAGCGCCCCCGAGGAGGGCCGCGGCAAGGCCAAGCAGCGACAAGGAGACAGACCTCCCAGCGGCGCGACAAGGATGAAGATAGCGATGCGATGAAGATATGGATGATAGCGAGACCGATGAGCAGGAGTTTGAGAAAGCCACAGAGGTCCTATGTGTTGTGGCGGTGCTTCTCGCATACTTCACACCGCCAGCTCAAGCGGTGGATGCGGGAAGTCAATGCGGCGAGAACCATCCGTCGAGTCCATAAGCCTCTTAAATGGTCCGGCCGCCTATCATCTTTGATATTGAGGACCACCACGATCGCATAACTGCGGTCGGTGCTTGCCGATGTTGGTTTCACCAACCATCCGCAACCTCAAGGTCACTAAGATGCTAGTTAATGGCAGGTCGGCTTGAACCTGATCTCCTCGCGGTAATCCGAAACTCCGGATCCACGATGGCGAGCTCGAAGAGGCCGGCACATTCAAGAATCAATCCGGGAAGGAGCAAGCGAAGGAAAGATCACATTCCCGGTGACATTTGGCGTGAGTTGAACTTCAGGACTGAGAGGTCACTTTTGGCGTTGCTGATTTTCCATTGCCTTACAATGGGATACTTGGCAAATCCGGCCTTTCGCCAAATTATGGCAGCCTCTCACTATGCATACAACATCTTTGAAGATGCCAGGCCGATAAGTGTCATCTCTGTCCTGGCGACAAGAAGGATGCTCTTATCTGCACCGACAAGATCTACGGAAGCGGCATCATAGCAGATCGCCAAATCACTTGCGTTGAAGCTCCGGGCGAAGAAGAAGACCAAGTCCGGCAAGAGTTACGATGCCCACTCCGGCAAGCGCACCTCTTGGTGCTGCACTACGTCGAGGGCGCACCATCGAGCTCCACCGGCAAGTGTAAGAAGACAATGGCAGCTCCACGGAGACCAAGAGGGTGTCCGCCAAGGGGATGGCAGGTGGTACCTTCACCATCGGTGCCACTCTCAACCCTAAATAGGAAGCGCGCTCGTTGCTTTCCTGCAGGTGACGTCGGCGTATTTGCATGGCAACCGTCGACATCCCGGTGTTCCCGGAAATGTCGAGCACCATCTTGCCGTCTGTCCTCATCGCGGCCCGTCAGCGAAAGCGAAAGTCGGGAAGCTGAGCGGTGGAGGCCAAGAATTCATCGAGAAGAAATCAAGAAATTAGAAGCAGCAGGCCTTGTCGGAGGTGCTCCATCCTCGTGGTTGGCCAATCACGTAGTCGTGCGCCAAGGCAAGCGGAAATGGAGGCTTTGTATCGACTTTACCGATGTTAATAAAGCTTGTCCCAAAGACCCATTTCCCTTGCGGCGCATCGATCAATTATTGACTCCACGGCGGATGAACTTGCTTTCATTTCTTGATGCATACTCGAGATACCATCAGATTTTCATGGCGAAGAGGATGAGGAAGACGCATTCATCACCCCATGTGGCACCTCTGTTTTTCGTCGGATGCCTTTCGGTTTAAAGAATGCTGGTTCAACGTTTGCAAGGGTGGTCCATGGCGCTTTTGAGCCGCAAATGCGCAGAAATGTGGAGGCCTACATGGATGACATAGTGGTCGAGAGCAAGGACAAAGCGACTCGATTCAAGATTTAAGCGAAACCTTTTCAAATCTGCGCAAGATCAACCTCAAGCTCAACCCGAGAAGTGTGTGTTTGGAGTCCCCTCCGGCAAGCTTCTCGGGTTCTTCATCTCGGCGGGGAATTGAAGCCAATCCCGACAAGATCAAGGCCATTGAGCAGATTGAAGGACCAAAGCGCGTCAAGGATGTCGAAGGCTTGCGGTTGCGTAGCTGCTCTCGGCAGGTTTATTTCTAGGTCTCTGAGGCGCCCTGCCATTTTCAAAATATTGAAAAAGTCAGGTCCAATGAAATGGACTTGGAGCGGAGGCTGCTTGCTGCGAGACTTAAAGAGATACATCCTCCTCCAACACTTGTGGCACCTAAGCCACAAGAGAAGTTGCTTTGCTATATAGCGGCAACCAATCAAATGGTTAGTGCTGCGTTAATGTAGCGGAGAGGGAGGCGGATGATGAGCCGACAACCCGGCGAGATGCATCCGGCGACAAGCAAGGGACTTCATCGGCAAGCTCTGGTCCCGACAAAGATGGATCTGCAGCGTGTGAGAAGATCACGAAAAAGAATGGTGCAGCGCCTAGTTTACTGTCGGTTCCCTTCTGCGGGGGCTAGGTCAAAGTACTCGGTGTGCAGAAATTGCTTCGGCCTTCTCATAGCCTCGAAAAGCTCGCCATTACTTCAAGCACATGAGATCACAGTCGTCACTCGTTTTCCATTTGAAGAGGATCTTGCAAAACCGAAGCAACAGTCGGGATTGTCGAGTGGGCCTTTGGAATTGTCAAGCTTTGGCCTCAAGTTTGAGAGCACTTCAACTATCAAAGCGAGCATTGGCGGAGTTCATAGCAGAATGGGCGTAACACAAGATGAAGAAATTCGAAACAAGCATCCCGTCAAGGAAGCAAGCAAGAGTGGCTGATGTACTTTGATGGTGCCTTCTACGCTGCAAAGCGCCCGGTCTTGGCGTGCTACTTGTCGCACCACGGAGAGCACCTCAAGTACGTAGTCGGATGCACTTTCCCAAGGAGCAAGCAACAAACAATCTTGCAGTATGAAGGTTTGCTTGCGGTCTCGAGATCATGATGACCTTGGGATCAAAAGCTCATTATCGGGGTGACTCACGACTTGTCGTCCGCCAAGTAAACAAAAATTATCGAGTCCGTTGATGGAAGCTTACATTGATGAAGTGAGAAAGCTAGAAGAGCACTTTGGCCTCTGAGATGGAACATGTTCCAAGAGCTCGAAACGACATTCTTGATGGCTGTCGAAGTGCGCCGCGCTTAAGTTACACAATGGAACCAGGGATCTTTGTGCTCAAAGCGACTCAACCGTCGTAACGCCATCAAGCTGGACAGAGCAAGAAGAGGAAGCTGATTTACGGTGACTACTTTCGGTAGAGCTCCCGAAGCCGCCGCCAAGAAGGTCCTCAAGATCAACACCAAGGGTCTTTGAGGAAGCGATCTGCTCCGGCAAGCCCTAGGGTTTGTTCCGTTGAAGCGAGCGTTCCCGACAAGTTTTGCTCCGGCAAGCTTGCCGGGGGCGTCAAGCTCGGCTGAGCCGCGAGTTCTCGCCGTAAAGCGGATGTTCCCACCGGCGGCAGATGTGCCTTTAGTCCTTGTTGTCGAGCCCGCGAGCTCCGGCATGGGCACAGCAGATTGTCCGTTTCCTTGAGACGGGATAACTTCCGAAGAGCAAGAAGAAGCGGAAAGAGTAGCCCGGCGATCAAGTATGTACCAGTTTGTCGACGACACATGTGCAGAAGAAGACTCAACGGTGTGAAATTGAAGTGTATTCACGGGAAGATGGACAAAGCTGTTGGCGAAGATACATGGAGGCATATGTGGTCACACATTGGCGCAAAACACTTGCTTGACAAAGCGTTCCGGCAAGGTTTCTTTTGGCGACAGCCCTCCGGATGCAAGCTGCACAAGTAACCAAGTGTGAAGCGTGGCAGTTCCATTCAGCGAATACACCAGCCAGCTCAAGCTCTCAGGCGATCCTTTATCACTGGCCATTTTGATGCAGGGGCTCGACATTCTCGGCCCCTTTCCCGAGCTGTCGGGGCTTTGAGTACTTATGCGTTGCAATCGACAAGTTCACAAAGTGGCGGAAGTGGAAGCGATGAGGAAGGTGACAACCACGATCGTGATCAAGTTCTTGGTCGATTGTTTGCCGTTTGGGATCCCTAACGGGATCATCACCGACAACGGCACGCATGATCCTGACCGCACCTTCATGCGATCGTCCATGATCTTGGCGCCAAGGTGCGCTTAACCACATTGCTCATCAGAAGTAGCGATCAAGCGGAGAGGCGAATCTTTGAAGTGTCTTGCGGGCTCAAGACAGGACTTCGACAGGCTGCACAAGTCACGGAAGAAGCTGGATTGAGGAGCTGCCGGTGGTTCTTTAGTCGTCGGGGCGACGCCGTCGAGCCAGCGGCGGACACCTTCGCTCTAGTTTATGGAGCGAGGCAGTTCTCCCCACGGAACTCGTATCACGGATCACCTCGAGTGCTCGCTTATGATGAGCTTGAGCAAGAGCGATTGCGACAAGATGATGCGCTGCTCCTTGAGGAGGACCGTCTTGAGGCTGCTTTATCGAGCTGCTCGATACCGACCAAGCTTTGCGCGCTACCATAGCCCATAAAGTTAATGCGAAGTCTCGAGGAAAGCGACCTTGTTCTTGGTAGCGTTCGGTCGCCAAGAATTCCAACAAGTTGATGCGAAGTGGGAAGGCCCTTACGGGTGAAATGAGTCACTAGGCACTGGCGCTGTCATGCCTTGAGACCGAAGATGGCATTCGGTGAGCAACTCACGGAACATTGAGCATCTTCGTAAGTTTACCCATAGAAGCGCGGTTCGGAACCTGTTCCGGCAACCACACTATATACAAGTCTTGTCGATGTTGCATGTAATCCTTTGTACAAAGCGGCGCGAGACCCGTGCATAAGTAAAGCTCATGTGCTCTGCACATCTTGTCAATTCATGCTTTCTACTTTCTTTTGCATGCATTATCGACACTTTGTGCAGCGCCTAACTTAAGCAATAACGAGCCATAAGGCTCCATAACTTTATTTTCTCTTATTTCTTTTCTCAAAAAAGGAAGGTTCCCTCACCCACAAGTTTCTTGGGGAAAGGAGAAGATAATGGTGTGGATAGCGTCGCTCAAGGAAGTTTCTCCTTACCGGAAATCAAGCAACGAGAAAAGCTAAGTTGTTAAAGCTCGAGCAATCAGTTTTAAAAATTTTAAGTTATCTTCCTTGAGCGACCGTGCTTTGTATGGAAAACCTGTGGCGGAGGAACCAACTCGTAGCTAGTTAAGCCCTTACTTTGTTTGAGTCTGCTCAACAACAAGTGAGCTGCGACTAATTACGACAAGGTTTCTTGTCGGCGTGGCATCGCCATTGACTTCTTGACGTCCGCCTCCAGCGCTTCATGACTAGGGTGCCTGCCGACAAGTTCCCTAAAAGCGTGGGGCAAAAACATACAAAGGAAGGAATCAAGTAA
>JAHIAM010001436.1:0-28313 GCA_021605205.1 Aegilops longissima
AAGAACACTTCCGTTCATCCTATAATATTTAAAACTAGATCAGTAATAATTGTAGGGAAATGAGTTTATAGCAACATTGAAAATCACCAATGCTTATTTTGAAAACTAAAGAAACATATTAATTATGACATATCTTCTCAAGAAGATCAATGTGCAAATGAAATAATTGGTACTGCGACAACAACCAAATTTTGGAACATCGAAGCTATAATTAACTACAATAGCGCTACAAGTTCTTACTCATGTACAATAAATAACAAATTGAATATTTTATTAGGAATGTAAACAGAAGTTTTAATGAATATCTTAAAGAAGAGTTGTATATAATGCAACGGAAGGTTTTATCGATCCTAAATGTGCTAACAAAGTATGCGAGCTCCAACGATCCATTTATGGACTGGTGCAAGCCTCTCGAGATTGGAATATATGCTTTGTTGAGTTGATCAAGCATATAGTTTTATCTGAACTTGCGGTGAAGCATGTATATACAAGAAAGTGAGTGGGAGCACTCTGCCTTTCGACAAGTATATGTGAATGACATATTGTTGATCGAAAATGATGTAGAATTTTACGTAATGCATAAAGGAGTATTTGAAAGGAGTTTTTCAAAGAAAGACCTCGGTGAAGCTGCTTACATATTGGCATCAAGATCTATAGAGATAGATCAAGGCGGCTTGATAAGATTTTCAATGAGTACATACCTTGACAAGATTTTGAAGTAGTTCAAAATGGAATAGTCAAAGAAGGAGTTCTTGCCTATATTGCAAGGTGTAAAGTTGAGTAAGACTCGAAACCCGACCGCGGCGAGAAAATAGAAAAAGAGAATGAAAGTCATTCCCTATCGTCGAGCCATAGGTTCTATAAAGTATGCTATCTTTGTGTGCAGGACCTATTGTGTACCTTGCCAAGAGTTTGGCAAGAAGTGCGATAGTGATTAGAGTGGATCCTTTGGATAGCGGTCAAAGTTATCCTTAGTTACCTAAGAGGACTAAGAAATATTTCTCGGTTATGGAGGTGATAAAGGTTAGGTCATAAAGAGTTACGTCGATGCAAGCTTTTACACGATCCGGATGACTCGAGTCTCAATCTGGATACATATGGAAAGTGGGAGCAATTAGCTAGAGTAGCTCCATGCAGAGTATTGTAGACATAGAAAATTTGCAAAATACATACGGCTCTGAATGTGGCGGACCCGTTGACTAAACTGTTGGGGAACGTAGCAGAAATTCAAAATTTTCCTACGTGTCACCAAGATCTATCTATGGAGAAACTAGCAAGGGAAGGAGAGTGCATCTACATACCCTTGTAGATCGCTAAGCGGAGCGTTCAAGAAACAGGGGTTGAAGGAAGTCGTACTCGTCGTGATCCAAATCACGGAGATCCTAGTGTCGAGCGGATGGCACCTCGCGTTCAACACGTACAGCCGGTGGCGTCTCCCACGCCTTGATCCGGCAAGGAGAGAGGAGAGGTTGAGGAAGACTCCATCCGGCAGCACAGCGGTGTGGTGGTGATGGAGGCGTGGCAATCAGCGAGGGCTTCGCCAAGCACTTAGCAGAGAGGAGAAGGGAGAGAGGTAGGGCTGCTCCAGAGGAGAGGTTCTCGCGTGTTGGGCAGCCCAAAACCCCCTATTTATAGGAGGAGGGAGGTGGTTGCGCCCCATCTAGGGTTCCCACCAAGGGTGCGGCAGCCTAGATGGGGCTTGAAGGCGGCCAGAGAGGGGAGATGGGGCGCCCCTAGGGTGAGCCTTTAGGCCCATCTGCGCCTAGGGTTTCCCTCTCCCCACCTAGCTGCGCCTTGGGCCTTGTGGGGCGAACCAGCCCCACAGGGGCTGGTCCCCTCCACACTTAGCCCATGCAGCCCTCGGGGATGGTGGCCCCACTTGGTGGACCCGGGACCCTCCCGGTGGTCCCGATCGTTCTAGATAAAACCGAAACTTTTAGGTGACCAAAACCTCACTTCCTATATATTCTTTACCTCGGACCATTCCGGAACTCCTCGTGACTGAAGGAAATATGCCTAGAGGCAATAATAAATGTTATTATTTATTTCCTTATATCATGATAAATGTTTATTATTCATGCTATAAATTGTATTATTCATGCTAACATAATACATGTGTGAATACATAAACCTCTGAGTGTCACTAGTATGCCTCTACTTGACTAGCTCGTTAATCAAAGATGGTTATGTTTCCTAACCATGAACAAGGAGTTGTTATTTGATTAATGGGATCACATCATTGGTTGAATGATCGATTGACATGACCCATTCCATTAGCATAGCTTTTGATCGTATAGTTTGTTGCTAGTGCTTTTCTTCATGACTTATACATGTTCCTATGACTATGAGATTATGCAACTCCGTTTGCCGAGGAACACTTTGGGTGCTACCAAGCGTCTGGCGTAAGCTGGGTGATTATAAAGGTACATTACAGGTGTCTCGAAGGTACATGTTGGGTTGGCATATTTGAGATTAGGATTTGTCCTCCGATTATCGGAGAGGTATCTCTGGGCCCTCTCGGTAATGCACATCACATAAGCCTTGCAAGCATTGCAACTAAATGTGTTAGTTGTGAGATGATGTATTACGGAGCGAGAAAAGAGACTTGCGATGTGAGATTGAACTAGGTATTGGATCAAGCGATCGAATCTCGGGCAAATAACTATACCGATGACAAAGGGAACAACGTATGTTGTTATGCGGATCGACCGATAAAGATCTTCGTAGAATATGTAAAGACCAATATGGGCATCAGGTCCGCTATTGGTTATTGACCAGAGAGGTGTCTCGGTCATGTCTACATAGTTCTCGAACCCGTAAGTCCTTGCAACAACGTTTGATGGCAGTCATAATGAGTTTATAAGTATTGATGCACGAAGGTTGTTGAGTCCGGATGTGATCACGGATATGGCGAGGAGTCTCGAAATGGTCGAGACATAAAGATTGATATATTGGAAGCCTACATTTGGACATCGGAAGGTTCGAGTGAAATCGAGAATTCTGGAGAATGCAGGGAGGTTACGGAACCCCGGGAACTACATGGGCCCATAGTGGGCCTTGGAGGAAAGGAGAAGGGCCAGCCCTAGGTGGCGCCCCCCTTCCCTAGTCCTATTGGGACTAGGAAGGTGGGGGCCCCCTCTCTCTCTCCCCTCAGGAATCCTATTCCAACTAGGATTGGGGGAGTCCTACTCCGGAGGAGTAGGACTCCTTAGTCGCCTCCTCCTCTTGGCGGCCACCTCCCCTTGGCTCCTTTATATCTGAGGGGCAGGGGCACCCCAAAACACACAAGTTGATTTCCTTAGCCGTGTGCGGTGCCCCTTCCACCATATTCCACTTGGTCATATCGTCGCGGGCTTAAGCGAAGCCTGCTTGAGGAGAAGTCATATCGTCGCGGAGCTTAAGCGAAGCCCTGCGTCGGTGGAGCATCATCATCGTCCTGCCCGTCGTCTTGTGGAACTCATCCCGACACTTTGCTGGATCGGTCGGGGATCGTCATCGGGCTGAGCGTGTGCGAGAACTTCGGAGGTGCCGTCGTTCGGTGCTTGGATCGGTCGGGTCGTGAAGGCGTCGACTACATCAACAGCGTTGTTATAGCGCTTCGCTTTCGGTCTCACAGTGCGTGGGCGGACACTCTTCCGCTCGTTGCTATGCCATCACCATGGTCTTGCGTGATCGTAGGAAAATTTTGAAATTACTCGTTCCCCAGCGGTGGCATCGAGCCTGGTTTTATCGTTGATGTCATATGCGAGTAGAACACAAGTGAGTTGTGGGCGATACAAGTCATACTACCTACCAGCATGTCATACTTTGGTTCAGCGGTATTGTGAGATGAAGCGGCCGGACCGACATTCAGCGTGCGCTTCTGGCGAGACTGGTTTCACCGCTGTGAGCACTCGTTGCTTAAAGGTGGTGGCGGGTGTCTGTCTCTCTCACTTTAGTTGAATCGAGTGTGGCTCGCCCGGTCCTTGAGAAGGTTAAAGCGGAGTCTATTTGTGAAATGTCGTTGTGGTTTTGATGCGTAGGTAAAGCGGTTCTTGCTCAGCCCGTAGCAGCCACGTAAAACTTGCAACAACAAAGTAGAGGGCGTCTAACTTGTTTTGCAGGGCATGTTGTGATGTGATATGGTCAAGGCGTGATGCTATATCTTATTGTATGAGATGATCATGTTTTGTAACGAGTTATCGACAATGGCGAGAGCCATATGGTTGTCGCTTTATTGTATGAAATGCAAGCGCCATGTAATTGCTTTACTTTATCACTAAGCGATGGCGATAGTCGTAGAAGCAATAGTTGGCGAGGCGACAACGATGCTACGATGGAGATCAAGGTGTCGCGCCGGTGGCGATGGTGATCATGGCGATTGCCGGAGATGGAATCACAAGCACAAGATGATGATGGCCATATCATATCACTTATATTGATTGCATGTGATGTTAATCCTTTATGCATCTTATTTTGCTTTGATTGCGGTAGCATTATAAGATGATCCTTACTAAATTATCAAAAGTGTTCTCCACAGTATGCACCGTTGCGAAAGTTCTTCGTCTTTGAGACACCACGTGATGATCGGGTGTGATAGGTTCTCGTTCAAATACAGCGGGTGCAAAACAGTTGCACAGCGGAATACTCAGGTTATACTTGACGAGCTATGCATATAAGATATGACCTCGGAACACGGAGACCGAAAGGTCGGCGTGAATCATATAGTAGATATGATCAACATATTGATGTTCACCATTGAAACTACTCCATCACCGTGATGATCGGTCATGGTGTAGTTGATATGGATCACGCAATCACTTAGAGAATTGGAGGATATTTTTCTAAGTGGGAGTTCTTAAGTAATATGATTAATTGAACTTAAATTTATCATGAACTTAGTACTGATAGTATCTTGCTTGTCTATGATGTGTAGATAGATGGCTCGTCTTTGTTGTTCGTTAAATTTTAATCGTTCCTTGAAAGCAAAGTTGAAAGATGATGGCAGCAATTACGGACTGGGTCCGTAACGAGATTATCCTTATTGCTGCACGGAAGAATTCGTCTGGAAGCACCGTTAGGTGCCGGGCCTGATGCAAGGCTGCGCGAGAAGTTGTGAGCGTCTGGCAAAGCAAAGCTGATGACTACTCTATAGTTCGGTGTGCCATGCTACGGCTTAGAACCGGGACTTCAGCGTCGTTTTGAACACCATGGAGCATATGAGATGTTCAGGAGTTGAAGTTAATATTCAGCGAATGCGGATTGAGAGATATGAAGTCTCCAATAAGTTCTATAGCTGTAAGATGGAGGAGAATGGTTACGTCGGTGAGCATATACTCGGAATGTGCGGATATAACAATCACTTGATTCAAGCTGGGAGTTAATCTTCCGGATGATTGCGTCATTTGAAATTCTCCAATCACGCCACCAAGCTACAAAAGCTTCGTGATGAACTATAATATGCAAGGGATGACCAAAACTATGCGAGCTCTTGGCGATCTTTGAAAGCAGCGGAGGTAGAAATCAAAAAGGAGCATCAAGTGTTGATGGTTAACAAAACCACTAGTTTCAAGAAAAGGGCAAAGGAAAGAAAAGGAAACTTCAAAAAAGCGGCAAGCAAGTTCTGATCAAGAGAAGAAACCAAGTCTGGTCCTAAGCACAGGCGAGTGCTTCTATTGCAAGCAGGCTGGTCCTTTGGAGCGGAACTGCCCCAAGTATTTGGCGGATAAGAAGGATGGCAAGGTTAACAAGGTATATGTGATATACTTGTTATTGATGTGTACCTTACTAATACTCATGATAGCTTTTGGGTATTTGATCTGGTTACATTGCTAATATTTGCAACTTCGAAGCAGGGGACTCTGGATTAGCGAAGATTGGCTAAGGGCGAGGTGACGATCTTGGCGTGGAAATGGTTCCAAAGTCGATGTGATCGCGATCGACACGCTACCTCTACATCTACCTTGGGATTAGTATTAGACCTAAATAATTGTTATTTAGTACCATCGTTGAGCATGAACATTATATCTGGATCTTGTTTGATGCGAGGCGGTTATTCATTAAATCGAGAGAATAATGGTTGTTCTATTTATATGAATAATATCTTTTATGGTCATGCACCATTGAAGAATGGTTTGTTTTACTTAATCTTGATAGTAGTGATACACATATTCATAATGTTGAAACCAAAAGATGCAGAGTTGATAATGATGGTGCAACTTATTTGTGCACTTGCCGTTTAGGTCATATCGGTGTAAAAGCATGAAGAAACTCCATCTTGATGGACTTTTGGAGTCACTTGATTATGAATCACTTGGCACTTGCGAACCGTGCCTTATGGGCAAGATGACTAAAACACCGTTCTCGGAACTATGGAGAACAACAGATTTATTGGAAATCATACATCTTGATGTATGTGGTCAATGAATGTTGAGGCTAAATGGCGGATATCGTTATTTTCTCACCTTCACAGATGATTTGAGCAGATATGGGTATATCTACTTAATGAAACACAAATGCGAAACATTTGAAAAGTTCAAAGAATTTGAGTGAAGTGGAAAATCATCGTAACAAGAAAATAAAGTTTCTGATCGATCGTGGAGGAGAATATTTGAGTTCTGAGTTTGGCCTACATTTGAAACAATGCGGAATAGTTTAGCAACTTCATACACGGAACACCACAGCGTAATGGTGTGTCGAGCGTCGTGTCGTACTTTATTAGATATGGTGCGATCTATGATGTCTCTTCTTGATTTACGCTATCATTTTGGGGTTATGCTTTAGAGGCGGCTACATTCACTTTAAATAGGGCACCATCTAAATCCGTTGAGGCGGCGCCTTATGAGCTGTGGTTTGGCAAGAAACCAAAGTTATCGTTTTGAAAGTTTGGGGCTGCGATGCTTATGTGAAAAAGCTTCAACCTGATAGCTCGAACCCAAATCGAATGTGTCTTCATAGGATACCCAAAGGAGCAGTTGGGTACACCTTCTATCACAGATCCGAAGGCAAGATTTTTGTTGCTAAATTGGAAACTTTTTGGAGAAAGAGTTTCTCACGAAAGAAGTGAGTGGGAGGAAAGTAGAACTTGATGAGATAAGCTGTATCTACTCCTTATTGAGAAGTAGTACATCACGAAAACAGTTTACGTGACACCTACACCAAATAGGGAGGAAGCTAATGATGATGATCATGAAACTTGAGATCAAGTTTCTCTGAACCGTAGATCAACGAACAAGATCCGCTTTTGAGTGATGCGGTAATCCTGTTTTGGAAGTCATATTCTTGGAACATGATGAACCTCGAACTATGAAGAAGCGATGGTGAGCCAGATTCCACAAAATGGCTTGAGGCCATGAAATCGAGATGGGATCCATGTATGAGAACAAAGTGTGGACTTTGGTTGACTTGCCGATGATCGGCAAGCAATTGAGAATAAATGGATCTTCAAGAAGAAGGCGGCTGATGGTAATATTCTTGTCTATAAAGCTCGACTTGTTGCAAAGGTTTTCGACAAGTTCAAGGGATTGACTACGATGAGACCTTCTCACCCGTGGCGATGCTTAAGTCGGTCCGAATCATGTTAGCAATTGCGCATTTTATGATTATGAAATTTGGCAAATGGATGTTAAAACTGCATTCTGAATGGATTTACGGAAGAAGAGTTGTATATGATGCAACGAGAAGGTTTTGTCGATCAAAGGGAGCTAACAAAGTGTGCAAGCTCAGCGATCCATTTATGGACTGGTGCAAGCCTCTCGGAGTTGGAATAAGCGTTTTGATAGTGTGATCAAAGCATTTGGTTTTATCTGAGACTTTTGGAGAAGCTTTGTATTTACAAGAAAGTGAGTGGGAGCTCTGTAGCATTTACGATATTATATGTGGATGACATATTATTGATCGGAAATGATATAGAATTCTGGATAGCATAAAGGGATACTTGAATAAGAGTTTTTCGATGAAAGACCTCGGTGAAGCTGCTTACATATTGGGCATTAAGATCTATAGAGATAGATCAAGGCGGCTTAATAGGACTTTCACAAAGCACATACCTTGATAAAGTTTTGAAAAGGTTCAAAATGGATCGAGGCAAAGAAAGGGTTCTTGCGGTATTACAAGGTGTGAAGTTGAGTAAGACTCAATGCCCGACCACCATTGAAGATAGAGAAAATGAAAGATGTTCCTATGCTTGACCATAGGCTCTATCATGTATGCAATCTTGTGTACGGACCTGATGTGTGCCTTCTTTGTAAGTTTAGCGGCGGTACCAAAGTAATCGAGGTGGATCCTTTGGACAGCGGTCAAGAACATCCTTAAGTACTTGAGAAGAACTAAGGATATGTTTCTCATTTATGGCGGTGACAAAGAGCTCATAAATGGCAGTTACGTCGATGCAAGCTTTGACACTGATGATCGAGACGATTCTAAATGCATAAACGGATCGTATTTACATTAAGCGGTGGAGCTGTCGGTTGGTGCAGTTCCAAACAAAGCGTCGTTCGGGATCTACATGTGAAGCTGAGTACATAGCTGCTTGGAGCAGCTAATGAAGGATGCGGATGAAGGAGTTCATATCCGATCTAGGTGTTGTACCTAGTGTATCGGGTCCAATGAAAATCTTTTGTGACAATCTTGGTGCAATTGCCTTGGCAAAGGAATCCAGATTTCACAAGAAGAACCAAACACATCAAAAGGCGCTTCAACTCCATCAGGGATTTGGTCGGTGGGAGACATAGAGATATGCAAGATACATACGGATCTGAATGTTGCAGACCGTTGACTAAGCCTCTTCCACGAGCAAAACATGATCAGCACCAAGACTCCATGGGTGTTAGAATCATTCTTGTGTAATCTAGATTATTGACTCTAGTGCAAGTGGGAGGCTGAAGGAAATATGCCCTAGAGGCAATAATAAATGTTATTATTTATTTCCTTATATCATGATAAATGTTTATTATTCATGCTAGAATTGTATTAACGGAAACATAATACATGTGTGAATACATAAACCTACAGTGTCACTAGTATGCCTCTACTTGACTAGCTCGTTAATCAAAGATGGTTATGTTTCCTAACCATGAACAAGGAGTTGTTATTTGATTAATGGGATCACATCATTGGTTGAATGATCGATTGACATGACCCATTCCATTAGCATAGCTTTTGATCGTATAGTTTGTTGCTAGTGCTTTTCTTCATGACTTATACATGTTCCTATGACTATGAGATTATGCAACTCCCGTTTGCCGAGGAACACTTTGGGTGCTACCAAGCGTCTGGCATGCTGGGTGATTATAAAGGTACATTACAGGTGTCTCGAAGGTACATGTTGGGTTGGCATATTTGAGATTAGGATTTGTCCTCCGATTATCGGAGAGGTATCTCTGGGCCCTCTCGGTAATGCACATCACATAAGCCTTGCAAGCATTGCAACTAAATGTGTTAGTTGTGAGATGATGTATTACGGAGCGAGAAAAGAGACTTGCGATGTGAGATTGAACTAGGTATTGGATACAAGCGATCGAATCTCGGGCAAATAACTATACCGATGACAAAGGGAACAGCGTATGTTGTTATCTTGATCGACGATAAAGATCTTCGTAGAATATGTAGGAGCCAATATGGGCATCCAGGTCCGCTATTGGTTATTGACGAGAGGTGTCTCGGTCATGTCTACATAGTTCTCGAACCCGTAAGTCCTTGCAACAACGTTTGATGGCGGTCATAATGAGTTTATAAGTATTGATGCACGAAGGTTGTTGAGTCCGGATGTGATCACGGATATGGCGAGGAGTCTCGAAATGGTCGAGACATAAAGATTGATATATTGGAAGCCTACATTTGGACATCGGAAGGTTAAGAGTGAAATCGAGATTTTGAGATGCAGGGAGTTACGGAACCCCAGGGAACTACATGGGCCCATAGTGGGCCTTGGAGGAAAGGAGAAGGGCCAGCCCTAGGTGGCGCGCCCCCCTTCCCTAGTCCTATTGGGACTAGGAAGGTGGGCGGCCCCCCTCTCTCTCTCCCCTCAGGAATCCTATTCCAACTAGGATTGGGGAGTCCTACTCCGGAGGAGTAGGACTCCTTAGTCGCCTCCTCCTCTTGGCGGCCACCTCCCCTTGGCTCCTTTATATCTGAGGCGAGGGGCACCCCAAAACACACAAGTTGATTTCCTTAGCCGTGTCGGTGCCCCTTCCACCATATTCCACTTGGTCATATCGTCGCGAGCTTAAGTGAAGCCTGCGGGAGAAGTCATATCGTCGCGGAGCTTAAGCGAAGCCCTGCGTCGGTGGAGCATCATCATCGTCCTGCCCCGTCGTCTTGTGGAACTCATCCCGACACTTTCTGGATCGGTCAGGGGATCGTCATCGGGCTGAGCGTGTGCAGAACTTCGGAGGTGCCGTCGTTCGGTGCTTGGATCGGTCGGATCGTGAAGGCGTCGACTACATCAACAGCGTTGTTATAGCGCTTCGCTTTCGGTCTCACAGTGCGTGGGCGGACACTCTTCCGCTCGTTGCTATGCCATCACCATGGTCTTGCGTGATCGTAGGAAATTTTTGGAAATCTTTTGAAATTACTCGTTCCCCAACACCGGCCTCTAGGGCATATTTCAACAGATCTCTCACTTGCACTAGAGTCAATAATCTAGTTCACATCACCATGTGATTAACACTCACAGTCACATCGCCATGTGACCAACATCCAAAGTTTTCTAGAATCATTAAACTAGTTCACATCATCATGTGATTAAGACTCAATGAGTTACGGGGTTTGATCATGTTTTGCTTGTGAGGAGGTTTTAGTCAGCAGATGCGTAACATTCAGATCCGTATGTATCATAATTCTCTATGTCATATTATAGCGCTTCCACACTCCACTTGGAGCTATTCAAATGGTTGCTCCACTATCGTATCCGGTTTGCTACTCGAGTCACTTTCGGATAGGTGTTAAAGCTTACATCGGCGTAACCCTTCGCGAACTCTTTATCACCTCCATAATCGAAACATATCATTATTCCTCTAAGGATAATTTTGACCGCTATCGGTGATCCACTCCTTGATCACCTTTGTACCCTCTTGCGGATATGTAGCAAGGCACACATCAGTGCGGTACCTGACATGGCATCTTGTGAGAGCCTACGTCTAAGGCATAGGGGCGACCTTCGTCCTTTCTCTCTTTTTACTGCCGTGGTGAGCTTTAACTCTTAACTTCATACCTTACAACTCGATCAAGAACTCCTTCTTTGGTGATCCATCTTAACACCTTCAAGATTATGTCAAAGTATGTGCTCATTTGAAAGTATTATTAAGCATTTTGGTCTATTGAAAACATCTTTCAAATAACCCTATCGCTTTCGGAGATTCTACATCATTTACGATCATCAATATGTCAACAACATATACTCATCGAGAAATTCTATAGTCACTCCACTCACTTCTTTGGAAACACAAGTTTCTCATAAACTTTGTATAAACCCAAAATCTTTGATCATCTCATCAAGCGTACATTCCAACTCGAGATGCTTACCCGAGTCCTTAGAAGGATCGTTGGAGCTAGCATGCCTTTTAGCATCCTTAGGATCGACAAAACTTTATGATTGTATCACATACAACCTTTCCTTCGAAATTTGGTAAGGAAAACTTCGTTTTGACATCCATCGCGATTTCATAAATGCAGCTTATGCTAACATGATTCGAGCGGACTTAAGCATCGCTACGGATGACAAAATCTCGCCGTAGTCAACTCCTTGAACTTGCGAAAAACTCTTGCATACAAGTCGAGCTTCATAGGCGGTGATATTACCGTCCATGTCCGTCTTCTTCTTAAAGATCCATTTATCTCAATGGCTTGCCGAACATCGAGCAAGTCCACCAAAATCCATGCTTTGTTACGATACATGGATCCTATCTAGGATTTCATGGCTTCTAACCATTTGTCGAATTTGGGCCCACCATTGCTTCTCCATAGCTCGTGGGTTCATTGTTGTCTAGCAACATGACCTTCAAGACAGGATTCTTGTACCACTCGAGTAATCGCATCCTTGTCACCCTACAGTGCAGTAGTGACTTGATCCGAAGTTTCATGATCACTATCATAAGCTTCTACTTCAATTGGTGTAGGTGCCACAGGAACAACTTCATGTGCCCTGCCACAAACTAATTGTAGTGACGGTTCAATAACCATATCAAGTCTCCACCATCCTCCCACTCGAAACAATCCCTATTGCTTTCGGATCTGAATTAGGAGGTATACCCAACTGTTTTGGGTGTCCTATGAAGATGCATTTTATCCGCTTTGGGTTCGAGCTTATCAACTGAAACTTTTCACATAAGCGTCGCAGCCCCAAACTTTAAGGAGCGACAACTTAGGTTTCTCCAAGCGGTGTCGTCTCAGCGGAATACGTGGTACCCTATTAAAGTGAGTGCGGTTGTCTCTAATGCCTAA
Organism: Aegilops longissima; assembly: GCA_021605205.1. NCBI lineage: Eukaryota > Viridiplantae > Streptophyta > Magnoliopsida > Poales > Poaceae > Aegilops > Aegilops longissima. The sequence goes on from JAHIAM010001436.1 coordinate 12,421, forward strand.
CCCATGAATAGCGGTGGTAATTTGATGAGAGACCTCATAGTGCGCACCATATCCAATAGGGTGCAACTATGATGTTCGGACACACCATCACACTATGGTGTTCGAGGCGGTATTAATTGTGAAACAATTTCCACAATGTCTTTGTTGCGTGCGAGCTCGTAACTCAGATACTCATCTCTATGATCATATCATAGCCATTTTATCCTCTTGTCACGATGATCTTCAACTTCACTCTGAAATTACTTGAACCATTCAATAATTAGGACTTGTGTTTCATCAAGTAAATATACTCAACATCTACTCGAATCATCGTGAAGTAAGAACATAACGATATTCCTTTGCATGCCTCGGCACTCATTGGACTGCACACATCATAATGTGTTACTTCAACAAGTTGCTATCTTGTTCCATCTTCTTTGAAACCGAGGCTTTTAGGTCATCTTGCCCATGTGGTGTGATTTGCATATCTCAAGTGATTCAAAATCAAGTGAGTCCAAGCGATCCATCTGCATGGAGTTTCATCATGCGTACACCAATAGACATGGTTTGCATGTCTCAAACTTTTCAAAAGCAGTGAGTCAAAGATCCATCAACATGGAGCTTCTTCATGCGTTTATACCAATATGACTTACATGGCGATTGCCACAAGTAAGTGGTACTATCATTACTATCTTATACCTTTGGCATGAAAATGTGTATCACTACGATCGAGATTCAATAAACCATTCATTTAGGTGCAAGACCCTCGAAGGTATTATTCAAATAAATAGAGTAACCATTATTCTCCTTAAATGAATAACCGTATTGCAATAGACATAATCCAATCATGTCTATGCTCAGCATAAACACCAAATGACAATTATTACGGTTTAATACTAATCTTGATGGTAGAGGGAGGCGTCGATGTTTGATTACATCAAACTTGGAAACACTTCAACACATATCGTCGGCTCACCTTTAGCTATTCTCCGTTTATTCCGTAGCTTTTATTTTGAGTTACTAACACTTAGCAACCGAACCGGTATCTAATACCCTGGTGCTACTAGAAGTACTAGTAAAGTACACATTAACATAATGTATATCAATATACTTCTATCGACCTTGCCGACATTCTCATCTAACAAGTATCTAGGGTGGTTCAACTACGTGTCCGTTCCTCTCATTACGGAAGCACTTAGTCTCGGGTTTGGGTTCAACCTTGGGTTTCTTCACTAGAAGCGACAACTGTTTTGCCATTTCATGAAGTATCCCTTGTTGCCCTTGCCCTTCTTGAAACTAGTGGTTTTACCAACCATCAACAATTGATGCTCCTACTTGACTTCTACTTTCGCGATTGTCAAACATCGCGAACACTTCAGAGATCATCATATCTATCCCTTATATGTTATAGTTCATCACGAAGCTCTAGTAGCTTGGTGGCAATGTCTTTGGAGAAACATCACTATCTCATACGGAAGATTAACTCCCTCGATTCAAGTGATTGTTGTACGGACAATCTGAATACAAGCTCAACGATTGAGATCTTCTCCCTTAGTTTGTAGGCTAGAAAACTGCGTCGGAGGTCTCATACCTCTTGGCGTGGGCACGAGCTGAAATCCCAATTTCAGCCCTCGGAACATCTCATATGTTCATGACGTTTCAAAAAGCGTCTTTGGTGCCTCAATTCTAAACCGTTTAAGCTGAACTATCACGTAGTTATCAAGGCGTGTATGTCGGATGTTACATAACATCCACAGACCACGTTAGAGTCCGACACGGCGGTGCATTAAGGACATAAGCTTTCTCTTGACCGCATAATTACTCTTGTCAACTTTCAACTATATTTTCTCTAGGAACATATCTAAGCAGTAGAACTTAGCGTGAGCTATGACATAATTTGCAAGGGTTTTGACTATGTTCGGGATAATTAAGTTCATCTTATGAACTCCCACTCGAATAGACATCCCTCTAGTCATCTAAGTGATTACGATCCGAGTCAACTAGGCGTGTCCGATCATCACGTGAGACGGACTAGTCATCATCGGTGAACATCTTCATGTTGATCGTATCTACTATCTGACTCATGCTCGACCTTTCGGTCTCCGTGTTCGAGGCCATATGCGTACATGCTAGGCTCGTCAAGTTAACCCTAAGTGTTTTGCATGTGTAAAACTGTCTTACACCGTTGTATGTGAGCGTAAGGATCTATCACACCCGATCATCACGTGGTGCTTGAAGCAGCGAACTTTATAGCGGTGCGCAGTTAGGGAGAACACTTCTTGAAATTGTTGTGAGGATCATCTTATTTACTACCATCGTTCTAAGTAAACAAGATGCATAAACATAATAAACATCACATGCAATTGTATAGTAGTGACATGATATGTCCAATATCATATAGCTCCATTGATCTCCATCTTGGGGCTCCATGATCATCATCGTCACGGCATGACACCATGATCTCCATCATCGTGTCTTCATGAAGTTGTCTGCCAACTATTACTTCTACTACTATGGCTACGGTTAGCAATAAAGTAAAGTAATTACATGGCGTTGTTTAATGACCGCAGGTCATACAATAAATAAAGACAACTCCTATGGCTCTGCCGGTTGTCATACTCATCGACATGCAAGTCGTGATTTCTATTACAAGAACATGATCAATCTCATACATCACATATCATTCATCACATTCTTCTTGGCCATATCACATCACATGGCATACCCTGCAAAAACAAGTTAGGCGTCCTCTAATTGTTGTTTGCATGTTTTATAGCTGCTATGGGTTTCTAGCAAGAGCGTTTCTTACCTCATAAAACCACAATGTGATATGTCAATTGCTATTTACCCTTCATAAGGACCCTTTTCATCGAATCCGTTCAGACCAAAGTGGGGAGGCGGCACCCGCTAGCCACCTTATGCACCAAATGCATGTCGGTCGGTGGAACACATCTCACGTAAAATGCGTGTAAGGTCGGTCGGGCGCTTCATCCCAATCCGTCGAAACAAGATTGGACTAGTAGCGGTAAGCATATTGAACAACATCAGCGCCCACAACTACTTTGTGTTCTACTCGTGCAAAGAATCTCATAATAGACCTAGCTCATGATGCCCTTTGTTGGGGAGCGTGGCGAGAAATTCAAATTTTCCTCGTGTCACCAAGATCTATCTATGGAGAAACTAGCAACAAGGGAAGGAGAGTGCATCTACATACCCTTGTAGATAAGCTAAGCGAGCGTTCAAGAGAAGCGGGGTTGAAGAAGTCGTGCTCGTCGTGATCCAAATCACCGGAGATCCTAGTGCGAGCAGACGGCACCTCGCGTTCAACACCGTACAGCCGGTGGCGTCTCCACGCCTTGATCCAGCAAGGAGAGAGGAGAGGTTGAGAAGACTCCATCCAGCAGCACAGCAGGCGTGGTGGTGATGGAGGCGTGGCAATCAGCGAGGCTTCGCCAAGCACCGCAAGAGAGGAGAAGGGGAGAGGTAGGGCTCGCCAAGAGGAGAGGTTCTCGCGTGTTGGGCAGCCCAAAACCCCACTATTTATAGGAGGAGGGAGGTGGCGGCGCCCCATCTGGGGTTCCCACCCAGGGTGCGGCAGCCCTAGATGGGGCTTGAAGGCGGCCGAGAGGGGGGAGGCGCCCCTAGGGTGGGCCTTTAGGCCCATCTGCGCCTAGGTTTCCCTCTCCCCACCTAGCTGCGCCTTGGGCCTTGTGGGGCGAACCAGCCCCACAGGGCTGGTCCCCTCCACACTTAGCCCATGCAGCCCTCCGGGATGGTGGCCCCACTTGGTGGACCCGGGACCCTCTTGGTGGTCCCGTGCGTTCAAATAAAACCGAAACTTTTCGGTGACCAAAACCTCACTTCCTATATATTATTCTTTACCTCCGGACCATTCCGGAACTCCTCGTGACGTCCGGGATCTCATCCGGGACTCGAACAACATTCGGTAACCACATACAAACTTCCTTTATAACCCTAAGCGTCGCCAGAACCTTAAGTGTGTAGACCCTACGGGTTGGGAACCATCTGAGAGATGGCCAGGCGTTCTCGGTCAATAACCAACAGCGGGATCTGGATACCCATGTTGGCTCCCACATGTTCCACGATGATCTCATCGGATGAACCACGATGTCAAGGACTCAATCGATCCGTACACAATTCCCTTTGTCTAGCGGTATTGTACTTGCAGAGATTCGATCGTCGGTATCCGATACCTTGTTCAATCTCGTTCTGCGGCAAGTCTCTTTACTCGTTCAGTAACACATCATCCGTGATCAACCCCTTGGTCACATTATGCGCGATATGATGATGTCCTACCGAGTGGGCCGAGAGATACCTCTCCGTCTGCGGGTGACAAATCGATCTCGATTCATGCCAACCGCAGACACTTTCGGAGATACCTGTAGTGCACCTTTATAGCCACCCGATTCGTTGTGGCCTTGGTACACCAAAGCATTCCTACGGTATCGGGGTTGCACAATCTCATGGTCTAAGGAAATGATACTTGACATTAGAAAAGCTTTAGCCTATGAACTACGATCTTTGTGCTAGGCTTAGGATTGGGTCTTGTCCATCACATCATTCTCCAAATGATGTGATCCCGTTATCAACGACATCCAATGTCCATGGTCGGAAACCGTAACCATCATTGATCAACGAGCTAGTCAACTAGAGGCTTACCGGGGACATGGTGTTGTTTATGTATCCACACATGTATCGAGTTTCCTATCAATACAGTTATGGCATGGATAATAAGCGATTATCATGAACAAGGAAATATAATAATAACTAATTTATTATTGCCTCTAGGGCATATTTCCAACATAAACTTCTCTCACAAGCAAAACATGATCACACCTTAGTACTCTTTGGGTGTTGATCACATAGCAATATGAACTAGATTATTGACTCTAGTAAACCCTTTGGGTGTTAGTCACATGGCGATGTGAACTAATCACATAAAGATGTGAATTATTGGTGTTAAATCACATGACAATGTGAACTAGATTATGTTAGGGAGCAGCGGTAATTTCAAAAATTTCCTCGCTACGCAAGATCATGGTGATGCATAGCGCGAGAGGGAGAGTGTTGTCCACGTACCCTCGTGACCCGAAAGCGAGGCGTTATGAAAGCGGTTGATGTGGTTATGCGTCTTCACGATCCAACGATCCAAGTACCGAGCGTCCGCGCCTCCGAGTTGACACCGTTCAGCTCGATGGCGATCCCGGACTCGATCCAGCAAAGTGTCGGCGATGAGTTGATCGACCAACGGCGTGGTGGCGATGATGATGCTCTCGGCGAGGCCGCCTAAACTCATGACGATATGACCGAGGTGGAATATGGTGGAGGGGCCACACTGCGGCTAAGAGCGATCCGTAGATCAACTTGTGTGTTATGGGGTGCCCCCTGCCCCGTATATAAAGGAGGGAGGGAGGTGCGGCGGCCCCCAAGGGGTGCGCTGGAGAGTCCTACTCCCAGGGAGTAGGACTCCCCTCTGCCTTGTTGGAGAAGGAAAGGGGGAGGGAAGAGGAAGAGCGCCCCTCTCCTGTCCTATTAGGACTAGGGGGAGGCAGCTGGCCTGCCTGGCCGACCCTCCTCTTCTCCCTCATGGCCCACTAAGGCCCATTATCCCCGGGAGGTTCGGTAACCCGGTGTTAAACAAATCGATTTCACGGAACCATTCGATATCAAATATAGGCTTCAATATATCAATCTTTATGTCTCGACCATTTGAAACTCCTCGTCATGTCCGTGATCACATCAGGGACTCGAACAAACTTGGTACATCAAAACTTATAAAATCATAATAAGCTGTCATCGTAGCGTTAAGCGTGCGGACCCTACGGGTTCGAGAACTATGTAGACATGACCTAGAACTATTCTCGGTCAATAACCAATAGCGAGCTGGATGCCCATATTGGTTCCTACATATTCTCTGAAGATCTTTATCGGTCGAACCGCATAACGACATCGTTGTTCCCTTTGTCATCGGTATGCTACTTGCAGAGATTTGATCGTCGGTATCAATACCTAGTTCAATCTCGTTCTTGGCAAGTCTCTTTACTCGTTACGTAATGCATCATTCCGTAACTAACTCATCTTCATTGCTTGCAAGGCTTATAGTGATGTGCATTACCGAGAGGGCCGGAGATACCTCTCGACAATCGGATGACAAAACCTAATCTCGAAATCGCCAACCCAACATGTACCTTTGGAACACTGTAGTACTCCTTTATAATCACCCGATTCGTTGTGAAGTTTGGTAGCACCCAAAGTGTTCCTCGGTAAGCAGGAGTTGCATAATCTCATAATTCACGAGGAACATGTATAAGTCATGAAGAAAGCAATAGCAATATACTAAGCGATCAAGTGCTAGGCTAGCGGAATGGGTCATGTCAATCACATCATTCTCCTAATGATGTGATCCCATTAATCAAATGACAACTCATGTCTATGGTTAGGAAACATAACCATCTTTGATTAATGAGCTAGTCAAATAAAGGCCTACTAGTGACTATATGTTTGTCTATGTATTCACACATGTATCATGTTTAGGTTAATATAATTCTAGCATGAATAATAAACATTTATAATGAAAAAGGAAATAAATAATAACTTTATTATTGCCTCTAGGGCATATTTCCTTGAGTCTCCACTTGCATTAGAGTCAATAATCGAGTTCACATCATCATGTGATTCAACACTAATATTCACAAGCTGTATGTGATTAACACCCATAGTTCACATCGTCATGTGACCAACACCCAAAGGGTTTACTAGAGTCAATAATCTAGTTCACATCGCTATGTGATTAACACCCAAAAGTACTAAGGTATGATCATGTTTTGCTCGTGAGAGAAGCTTAGTCAGCAGTCTGTCACATTGAGCCGTATGTATTTTACAAATATTCTATGTCTACAATGCTCTGCGGAGCTACTCTAGCTAATTGCTCCCACTTTCAATATGTATCAGATTGAGACTTAGAGTCATCTGGATCGATGTAAAAACTTGCATCGATGTAACTCTTTCTGACGGGCTCTTTTATCACCTCCATAATCGAGAAATATTTCCTTAGTCCTCACTAAGGATGTTCTTGACCAATGTCGATGATCTACTCTTAGATCACTATTGTACTCCTTGCCAAATTCAGAGCAAGGTATACAATAGAGTGCAGTACATAGCATAGCATACTTCATAGAACCTATATGCGAGGCATAGGGAATGACTTTCATTCTCTTTTCTATTTTACTGCCGTGGTGGGTTTGAGTTTTACCCAATTTCACACCTTTGCGGCCTGGCAAGAACTTTTCTTTGTTGCTCCATTTGAACTACTTCAAAATCTTGACAAGGTATGCACTTATTGAAAAAACTTATCAAGCGTCTTGATCTATCTCAATAGATCTTGATGCTCAATATGTAAGTAACTTCTTGAGGTCTTTCTTTTAAAGAACTCCTTTCAAATACTCCTTTATGCTTTCGGAAAAATTCTACATCATTTCGATCAACAATATGTTACTCACATATATTTATCGGAAAAGCGGTAGTCTCCCACTCACTTTATTGTAAATCTGAGGCTTCACCGAAGTCTGTATAAAACTATATCTTTGATCAACTTATCAAGCGTATATTCAACTCGAGATGCTTACACTAGTCCATAGATGGATCATTTGGAGCTTACATTTTGTTAGCACCTTTAGGATTGACAAAACCTTACGGTTGCATCATATACAACTCTTCTTTAAGAAAACCATTAAGGAATGCAGTTTTGACATTCATTTGCAGATTTCATAAAATGTGGCAATTGCTAACATGATTCGGACGGACTTAAGCATCGCTACAGTTGAGAAAATCTCATTGTAGTCAACACCTTGAACTTGTGAAAACCCTTTTTGCGACAAGTCGAGCTTTATAGATAGTAACACTACTATCGATTCCGTCTTCCTCTTGAAGATCCATTTATTTAACATGGCTTGCGATCATCGAGCAAGTTAATCAAAGTCCATACTTTGTTCTCATACATGGATCCTATCTCGATTTCATGGCCTCAAGCCATTTCGGAATCTGGGCTCATCATCGCTTCCTCATAGTTATTAGGTTCATCATGGTCTAGTAACATGACTTCCGGACATGATTACCGTACCACTCTGGTGCGGATCTTACTCAGGAAGACCTCACGAGGTTTGGTAGCAACTTGATCGAAGTTTCATGATCATCATCATTAACTTCCTCACTAATTGGTGTAGGAATCACTTTGGGCTGATTTACGTGATGAACTACTTTCCAATAAGGGAGAAGGTACAATTACCTCATCAAGTTCTACTTTCCTCCACTCACTTCTTTAGAGAAACTTCTTCTCTAGAAAGGATCCATTCTTGAAGCGAATGTTTTGCCTTGGATCTGTGATAGAAGGTGTACCATGATTTCCTTTGGGTATTCTATGAAGCGCACTTCTCGATTTGGGTTTGAGCTTATCGGGATGAAACTTTTCACATAAGCATCGTAGCCCCAAACTTTAGAAAGCGACAACTTGGGTTTCTTGCTAAACCACAGTTCATATAGTGTCGTCTCAGCAGTTTAGATGGTGCCCTTTTAGCGTGAATGCGGTGTGTAAGTGCATCTAGTGCCCCTTAGTGATTTTGGTGTATTGAAGACTTATAGGTTAAATGGCGGTCGTTTGTGAGTGTACACAGGTCTATAAGTCTATGAGGAGTTTGATATTCTGATGAAAAGTCGACCCTAAAATGAATTTCTTGGTGAAGAATTTGATATTACGAAGACTTTACGAAGACTTTGAAAGTGAAGAAATTGGTGTGATTACGAAGACTTGGTAATCGCTTGAGGAATATGAAGCGTGAAGACTTTTGTTTTCGTAGTTTCATTTTCTCTTTCTTGAGTCATAAAACACCGTCTTGTTAAAGGGGTCGAGAAATACTAAGGAAAAATTTCCATTTGATGCTCAACTCAAAATCCTCACCTACCAATCCCTTGAGTGAAGCCTTTGGAAATCTCATACAGATTCAGTCAATTTCTTGATGTGAGAGGCGAAGTTCTTACAGTCCTTTGAGAATTCATACGGCGAGGAGTTAAAGTCGCCGGTCTTGAATTGCCTACGATGAGGAACATGATAATACGAGGAATTTGATGTTCCAATTTCCGACCGTTCTTGTCTTCTTGGCATTTGTCCCCAAAATATCTCCACCTACTTGGTCATATCATTTAAGGGCATTTATGTCTTATCATGTCGGGCTGCTCCTAGGCTATAAATAGCCGCCCCCTACAACCACTAGTTGGTTGGCTGCTCGAGAAGAACTTGACACTTGTCATTTGAGAGCAACCCATCCTCTGAGGACTTTGGCGAAAATCATCAAGTGAGGAAAAACCCAAAAGTGAGGAAAAACCCCAAAACCAAACCCAACAAACCCAAAGTGATTGAGCATCCTTTGAAGAAATTGATCAGCGTGGATCCGGCGCTTTTACCTTTGAAGACTGTGCTTCTTCGAGACGGTTAGGCGTCACGGTCTAGAACATCAAGAGGAATTGTGGATCGCCGAGTGACCAAGTATGTGAAGGTTTGGAAGTCGCTGAAGACTTACCACAGTGATTGGGCGAGTCTGCGTGGCCTTAGTTCAAGGAGAATCTGGTGAGGACTTGGTGTCTGAGCTGCGTGCTTTCGATGGTTGGGTGTCCGGGACTGCGTGTCCTCGAGTTTAAATACTCAACCGCTCCAACCCGGACGTACAAGCTGAGGCAGCGGTTGGAACTGGTCTACCAAATCATTGTCTTCACCAACCTAAGCGGTTCTATTTCCTCAACCCTTTCATTTCCTCATTCTTTGTGTTGAGTGTTTGTCATATCTGTGTTTGAAGACTTTGGTGAAGACTTTCTCAATTTCCTCAGTTCAATTTCTTGATCTGTTTGTCTTCATCTTGTGTTATCCTGTGATTCGTTTTACGTACTCTGTGATTGTCTTCATTTCATCATGATGACTATGCTTATAATCTGCTATGTTTATTTACGAGTACTTATTCCGCTGCATGTATTTCTTAGCTAAGGAATTTCCTCACGGCAAATTCCTCGATGAAGAATTTGTAAATCATAAAATCGCCTATTCACCCCCCTCTAGTCGATATAGCTTGCACTTTCAAGCTGTCTCTAATGCATAACCCCAAAGCGATAATGGTAAATTAATAAGAGACATCGTAGATCGCACCATATCAATAAAGTCTTGATTCTGACGTTCGGACACACCATTACATTGTGGTGTTCGGTGGCGTGAGTTGCAAAACTATTTCACATTGTTTTAAATGAAGACCAAACTTCGTAACTCAAATATTACGTCTCCATGATCAGATCGTAGAAACTTTATTTTTCTTGTTACGATGATTTTCCACTTCACTCTGAAATTCTTTGAACTTTTCAAATGTTTAGGACTTATGTTTCATCAAGTAGATATACCCATATCTGCTCAAATCATCTGTGAAGGTCAAAAATAACGATACCGCCATGAGCCTTAATACTTATTAGTGCGCATACATCGAATGTATTATTTCCAACAAGTTTGTTGCTCGTTCCATTGTTAGAAGAGCGGAGTTTTAGTCATCTTGCCAAAAAGCGCGGTTCGTAAGCATCAAATGATTCATAACCAAGTGATTCGAAGATCCATCTTTATGGAGTTTCTTCATGCGCTTTACACGATATGACCCAAGCGGCGATTGCCACAAATAATTTGCACTATCATTATTAACTTTGCATCTTTTGGCATCAATATTATGAATATGTGTATCACTCGATCGAGATCAACAAACTATTTTCATTGGGTGTATGACCATTTGAAGGTTTTATTCATGTAAGCAGAATAACAATTATTCTCTAACTTTAAATGAATAAGCGTATTGCAATAAACATGATCAAATCATATTCATGCTCAGCATAAATGCCAAATAACATTTATTTAGGTTTAACACTAATCCAGAAAGTATAGGGGTGTGCGATGATGATCATATCAATCTTGGAACTACTTCCAACACTCATCGTCACTTCCCTTCAACTAGTCTCTGTTTGATACGTAACTCTGTTTGAGTTACTAATCTTAGCAACGAGCAGTATCAAATACTCAAGGGCTACTATAAACACTAGTAAGGCACACATCAATAACACTGTATATCAAATATACTCTTGTTCACTTTGCCATCCTTCTTATCCACCAAATATTAGAGGTATTTCGCTTCGGTGACCATTTCCTTTTGTAGTAGAAGCACTTAGTTTGAGGGCTTTGGTCAGCTTTGGGCTTCTTGGCGGGAGTAACAACTTGTTTGCCATTCTACTTGAAGTTTCCCTTTCTTTCCTTTGCCCTTTTCTTGAAACTAGTGGTCTTGTCAATCATCAACACTTGATGCTCTTTCTTGATTTCTACCTTCGTTGATTTCAACATCACGAAGAGCTAAGAGAATCGTTTTCGTCATCCCTTGCATACTATAGTTCATCACGAAGTTCTAGTAACTTAGTGATGGTGACTAGAAAATTACATCAATCACTATCTTATCGGAAGATTAACTCCACTTGATTCAAGCGATTGAAGTACCGGACAATCGAGCACATGCTCACTAGTTGAGCGATTCTCCTCCATATTTTAGCTATAGAACTTGTTGGAGACTTCATATCTCTCTACTCGGGTATTTGCTTGAAATATTAACTTCAATTCTGGAACATCTCATATGGTCCATGGCGTTAAAACGTCTTTGAAGTCCGATTCTAAGCCGTTAAGCATGGTGCACTAAACTATCAAGTAGTCATCATATTGAGCTAATAAGCGTTCATAACGTGCATCTGCTCTGCAATGGAGTCATCACCTAGCGGTGCATCAAGGACATAATTCTTACGTGCGCAATAAGGATAAACCTCGGATCATGGATCCAATCCGCATCATTGCTACTAACATCTTTCAACACAGTTTTCTCTAGGAACATATTAAAATAAACATATGAAAGCAACAAACATAGGGAAGCAACAACGCGAGCTATTGATCTACAACATAGTTTGCAAAACCTTTTCTCACAAGAAGAGCAGCTCCAAAAAGGCTCGGGCATTCATTGGCAGGAAATGGACTCTGAAGCTGAATCGAGGAAAATGAGGAAGAGGAGATGCAGAAGAATCCGAATCTGGTGTGGCTAATGCGGCTCTTGCTACTGCTTACGTCGGCAAATCCATCTTCGACTTGAAGAAAGCGGCTCCACCAACAAACTGATGAGGAAAATGATGACTCGCTCCACCTATTGCTTCATGGCAAAAGGTGCTAAGGTACTCAATTACACCTCCTCGAATCTAGTGAAAATGAATCGATGAGGATCTCAAGCCCAGCTACTCTAAACTTGCTAAGATTGCTATAAAACAACAAGGGCTTTTGAAAAGGTTCAAAACATGCTAGATAAGAGTGATGATATGTTGGGTGAAGAAATGGATCGCACTCAAGCCACATTGAAAATCTTGAGAGAGTTGATCTAGGTTTGACGACCTTCAAGGTCATCATAACACTCTCTTATCGATCATGAAAACTTTCTTATGAATTTCTTCAAAAGCAAGATCTTGAAAGGCTAAGGCGAGTTATGAAGATCTTGAAGGAGCGCGATTCATTACTTGCTCAACAAATCAAGCGCTTCTCAAGAAGAATTTGTTCCTCCATGCTTAAAGTGCATTGAGCGTGAATCTGCTAATTCTTCACAGAATGTTCAAATGCTTCAAGCTATTACAAATTCTTCACCTGCCTCTGCTATCACTAATTCCTCATCGAGGACATTGCTAGTATCCTTGGCGATGCGGGTGAAGGAATTGTACATAGCAGGCATGTACAAAAGCCTCAAAGGGCATCGAGACTCTTTGTGATGTGCTTAAAAGCAGATCCTCAACGAGGAACCCTAGGAAAGAGGGTATTGCATTTGAGAGGAAATTAAATGCCGATGGAGCGTCTTTGGAAGCTTTGGCGGTATCCCAAAACCTCATGGAGTTCTTTGCAAAGGGACCTCCGATTGATCCATCTACCTTATCTGGTTTTACATGTGAATTTCCTCATTACTGGCGATGAGTCATTAGACTCAAATTATAAACTGTTCAAAAATCAGAATGGTGAAGTATTTGCTAGATATGTTGGCACTAAGCTGCGAGAGCGGTTCCCCTATGAAGAAAATCTGGGTTCCCAGAAGTGCCTTGAAAATCTTGGTGAATGTCCTCATGACACCACCGGTGAAGAATAGGAACCTCAGATCAAATTCTTCATATGGACCAAATTCTTCATATGGATCCAAGTCCTCATATGGACCAAATTCCTCCGTGGATCAAATTCCTCAAAGGATCAAAGTCCTCACATGATCATCATCGTGCTAACAACTCTGTTTATGAGGTAGAGCTAAGGGCTATGAATATGTGCATTATTCTTCAAACCAATATGTTCATAAGTCCTCGAAGAATTTCTGCTTATTCATATGCTTACCCTAACACCTCTTATGTGAAGCGAAATGGTTTGGCCTCTATGCCACCATTCTCATATGGTGCTTTCATGAGAATGATGAACTCTTTGCCACCCCTTGAGATGTGGGTGGTGAAGAAAAGAACTAATCTCTTCTGCGAGTCGGGTCTCGGGCGTGCCTCAGCGTCTGAAGAATTTCTTTGGGGCACGACAAAATTGCACGAAAGGGCCTTGGCTAATCATGATGAAATGAACTTTCATTTCTGCGTCCTCATCTTGCTTATCGATTGATATTGGTGATGAAATTCATCGATGAACTTGATATCATATTCTTCAGCGATGAAGTATATGAGATCGTAAGTTATACTAATTCATCTGCGGGATGATCAACCCAAAACCGAGTGGGTTCTCGATAGTGGATGTACAAATCACATATTGGTGACAAGAATCTATTGATGGATGCTCCCTTATCACGTCACATAAAACATATCATCTTCTTGACAAAGGCAAAAGTCGGTATTGGGACTTGGTAAGGTTGCTATCTCTAAGGACATGCACATGGACAAAGTCATGCTTGTTGAGTCTTTAGGATATAACCTCATATGGGTCTCAATGCTTTGTGATCTTGATATGGTTGTTATCTTTGGCAAATGTCGTTGTGTTGTGATTATGGGGTGACAATTCCAAAGTCTTGAAGGCTTTAGGAGAGAGACTTGTATATTGTTGATTTTTCCACGGGACCACAACCAGCCGTGTGCCTACTTGCAAAAGCTTGAGAAAGGTGGCTATGGCATCGGCGACTTAGTCACGCATGAGCATGAGGAATTTACTGCGCTTGCGAAGAAGAAGCATGTCATTGGCATTGAGAATGTCAAATTCCTCAAGAATCACTTATCACGAACTGTGAAGCTGGAAAAATGACCAAGGCCAAGCATCCGTGAAGACTATCATGACCACTACTCGTCCTTGAATTGCTTCACATGGACCTCTTGGTCCCAATCATTACTCATTTGTCGTTAATGAAGCATCTCTTTATGGCTTTGTTATTGTTGATGATTATTCTCGTTACACATGGGTACATTGTTACTTTTAAAAATCAAGTGCGGAAATCTTCAAGCGATTTTCCTCGAGGCTTCAACCAACTTTGGTGTGAAGATCAAGCACATCGGGGGTGACAATGGGCCGAGTTCAAAATTCGGTCTTGATGAATATCTTGATGAACTTGGTATTACTCATGAGTTATCTGCTCCCTATACTCCTCGGCAAAATGGCGTCGTGGGCGCAAGAAGCAGAACTCTTGTTGAGATGGCTGCACTATGCTTGATGAATACAAAAGCATGATCGTTTACGGATTGAAGCAATTGACACTGCGTGCCACATCACCAGCAGTATATCTTCACAAATTCTTCAAGAAGACTGCCTATGAACTCCTCAACGACAAGAAACCCAATGTAAGTTATTTCAAAGTCTTGATTGCTAAATGCTGGATTAGAGATCCTCACCACCACTCTAAATTTGCAGAAAGCACATGTAGGTTTATGCTTGGTTCTGGAAAGGACTCGCACACCTCTGAGTCTTCAACATCGCACTTCACAAGATTGTTGACCTTTGTAGATGTCTTGATTCGATGAAACTAATGGCTGTAAAGGCACCTACCTTCATGTTAGGCGAACGGCTTTTGAGGATTCTACAGATTCAAACAGGCGAGGATGTCATCCCTCTTGAAGAAAGCTGAAGAATTCATTCTGTCTGTGAAGAGCGTCGAGTGATGCACTGAAGAAAATCTTGAAGAAAATGGTCTTTGAGGAAAATGGTCAAATTCCTCGAAGACAACCAGCTCATCCTCGCGTTGCAAAAGAAGTGCAAGTTGACAAGATCATCGATGGCATTGAGCGCGGGTCCTCTCACTCGCTCAAAAGCTTCACATTTATCTAACTTTTGTGGGCACTATGCTTTTGTCTCTATCCAGAGCCCACTAAGGTAGATGAAGCATTTACGGGCGGAGTGGATTGAGGCCATGCAAGAAGAATTACATCGATTCGAGCTCAACAGCGTCACGGGAACTGGTGACGTCCAGATCCTACATGCAAGCATAATATCATTGGCACAAAGTGGATCTATCGCAACAAGCAAGATGAAAATGGTCTTGTGGTGAGGAATAAGGCACGACTAGTAGCTCAAGGCTACCGCGAGTTGAAGGAATTGATTTGATGAAACTTTTGCACTGTTGCTAGACTTGAGTCTATTAGCATATTACTACGCCTATGCTAACCATCACAATATCACTTTATATCAAATGGATGTGAAAAGTGCATTCCTCAATGGTAAGCTTGAGGAAGAAGTATATGTTGCTCAACCCCGAGTTTTGAAGATCCAAAGAATCGACAAAGTCTTGAGACTAAATAAGGCCCTCTATGGCCTCAAGCAAGCCCCTCGGGCGTGGTATGATACATTG